>DWIC01000165.1:0-14523 GCA_018248135.1 Battus belus
TACATACATAGTGTACAGGCTGTATTTTTTGACTAACCTAATCCTTTCGTTTTGTTTACTTAAGTTTTACTTACGTTAAAAAGTTACAAGACAAAGCTTACACTATTATTTTATTACTACTTGATATACGCACAGTTTTTAACAGTATTTTAAGTGTTACTTGTAATTAATTCTTCTGTAATCTTTTTTGGTGAAAAATTAAAATAAAGTTGTGAAATACAATGTTTTTATATAAACTTGCAGTTTGTATGATACGTTTATGTAGTTATTTTTAGTTAAGTCCCAGTTGTGCTATAAAATTTACTGCCTGTTCCATGTCGGTAGAGTCAACATCATAAAATACTCGTTGCACTTTGCCTCTTGACATAAAATAGGAAAAGTTGTATTTGGTATATCTCACAGAAACCTGTATATAACGGTGGTTTTGTATGAAACATTTTTAATACATCTTTTTAGTTTTAAATGACATATTCTGTAGTGAGATTATGGAGTTGCGTTGCGAGATATAATCAGAAATGAGGAGATCCGCCGAATAACCAAGAAAACAGAAGTAGCCCGAAGAAATGCTCGTCTAAAGTAGCAGTGACGGGAAGGTTCTCAAGTGGCGACCTCTAGCCGATAGAAGCTTTGTGGGTAGGTTCCCCACTAAGTGGGAATATAGCTAAGGTAACCAGAAATCGTTGGATGCGGGCAGCGCAGGTCCGGTCATTGTAGACATTTCCGGGGAAGTTCCATGCCTTGCAGCGGGCATCTATCGAGTAAAAGAAGAAGTAATATAATGATGATAGCGCATCATAAATTTTCAATGCTAGTTACGACATGACAATGACCTATGTGTTAGAATATACAATATTAATATAAATAATAGGACATTTTACATAAACTAAAATGAAATATATTTAATTCACAGCTTAACAAAACCCAAATAAGTCTATAAGATTTATATTGTTTAAGACATGACTTTGTCTTTTTCTGTCCATAGGCGTGGGTATATTCTATAATCGCACGCTTAACATATGGATTGGCGATCGCAATATGACGTAATGGTATGCAGAGGACGCTGGTGCAAATCTTCAAGTAACTCGTTTATGAGCAGTGTCAATCAGATATTATTAATGCACAAAGAGTGAATTATATAAGATTGTATCTCTTGAACTTACAACTTACGATAGCAAGTGCCAGTACTAGACGGATGGGCTACCTCCGCTCGTTAAATATGTACATACATGTAAATGGAATTTCATTATGTTGAGTTACCAATTATGTAGCAATAAATTTAAAGATATAGCATATTTTTCTTGATGAACCCACACATCTAGTGAAAATTTTAACCTCATGATGGATTAAATTCGTTGCGGAATACGCCGGTAAATGTTGACTGAGTGCAATTTTGAACCAAAAGATATTGAAGATTTTGCTATGTACATTACTAATTTAATAGACTTTAAAAAGTTTTTACTTGAGGATACAACATATGCCTGCCTAACAAAATAATATATAAAGATGTGAGTGAACTTAAAATGCCATAAAGAAGTCGTTCGAAAGCGAAAATATTTTATAATGACAATAAACTGTGTTAATGAATTAATAAAAAAACCTAAAAAAAGGAATGTAGAAGAAAAACCACCGACCTACGAAAACCATGTAGTCGAGTTCTTTAAGTTGTAGGATAACATTATAATGACAAATAAGTTGCTTTCAGTTTCTATAAAATTAGGCACTAGTGGCATAGATTTTATGGTGTATACAGGTGATCACTGTAAAGAAATATAAATGTATAGTAATATATAGAAATGAGAAAATAAATAAATAAATATATTACGTATAGGAATCAACATAACGGAAGCTTTATACGATCCTGGACTAAAAAAACGCATATGTCTAATCATAAAGGGAAACCTATGTCTTGCAGCATGCGTTTATCGCTTGGTATGAAGATTATGAGATGATTAATTATGCACAATGCTGAACTAGTACGTACACACAGCGATATTGAAAACAATGACAGGCCGATTCCACGAATCTCTTTTAAAATTATAGTATGTAATTTACTTATTAATTATTTTCATTTAGTTTTCCTTTCAATGTCGAACACTATCAATTTAAATTGAAATATTTTTTAATTATTTTCTTTCATTATTTTACGTTGTATCACGTTTCTGTCATAGACGCCCACTGCAAGCCTCAGAGATATCTATAGGAGATATAGCATAATCACCACGCTTAGCGGGCGTGCTAGCTATTGTAGTGATATTATGATAATTAGTGTACTATGTAAATTATATGAGAGTGTATCTCGAGAAGAGAGACCGCGGCTTACGATCGCAAGTCTCAGTTCTGCACCGCTGGGTCACCACTGCATCCAATGTTGAATTTGGTTCTTTACAAAGATTAAATTGTTTTTATTTAACTACTAATTAATCAAGTTAAATACAAATAAAATACATTAGCCAGTTTTTTAATAAATAATTGGGAGTAAGTACATTTCCAACGACTTTAAAAAGTCTTATTTAAATAAAAGTAAATCGCTAAATGTGTAACTAAAGACTCGAGAGCTAGCTTCTCTAATTCTGCTGTTTTTTTTTTCATTTTTAAGTCTATGCTTGACGAAAGTACGTTCGATGAGAAAAATGGAAATGTTTCTAAGATAGTAGTAAAATCATTTATGTTTTCCCATTAAAAACCTCAAAGTAAGTTGACATTTGCCACAAGTTATTAAAAATTTGATTTAAAAAAGAATATCAAAAACTATTTAGTATTATAATGAAAACATTAATATTGTTTTTTGCAGTATGAAAGAGAAAACTAAAAAAAATCTTTTAATTTATCTTTACGAAGTCCGTTAGGGCAACCAGTAAGTGAATCAATTTAAAATAGTTAAAGAGAATTACTGAAAATGTGATAAAAAAAATCTGTATGAACTGTGTGAGAATGTGAAAAATTTCCACCAGTTATTTCTATATGAAACATTCTTATTCAACTTACTTAAATACTGCACAAACTTTTACATACTGTACTAATAAAAGAATTTAAAAACATTTTTTCAATTTTCCTGTTTCTCATTTTATAGCAGTTGCAAATGAATGACTGCAAGGACTGCACCGGTACCTTCCCGTATTGCTTTTTTAATACTCTGAACACGACGTCTAGTCAGTTTTGTAAATTTTGCATGTCGCTCTAGTACCAGACACTCGTGTCTGACGAGCTTTTGTCGGACAACTGTACACAGATTATACACTGAACAGATGTCGCATTACGAACTTAAAATTATTTTCATGTTTAATAAAAATATATATTTTGTACAGACGTTTAATTTTAATAATATTTGTGTACTTAACTTCGTATTTGTTCATTTTATACTAACTGGTATAATCTTCCTATCGACTACCAGTGACTTGTCTTTCTGCTCTTCTTGTGACAGTTCACCGATAAACTGTTTATTGTATAAATAACTTTATGCTATAATAACAGCATGTTTTTGTTTTCTATGTGTACAATATTAAAAAATAATATCTTGACCTTAGAACGTCTATCGTTAGAAGAGTATTGTTTTTATTTTACAATAATCTATACGCGTTTAGCTGCCACCCGAACACGTATTTACCTTTTTATATACCTTTTTAAAGCAAGATCATCAGTGTACTCGATTAGCCGGCGGAAGCAAACCACTAACCGTGCAAGTATTTGTTCTCCAAAATCAACTCAAATACAATAATTGAATTTAAATTCGAACCGGCAAGAATGATTTCAAAAAAAAGTATTCGGACTGTTATGGTCAGCAACACGAAGCATTTTTACGTGAATGCGTGAATCTAATATTATGCGTAAAATATTTTGATGTAATTTACACGTTAAAAACATCCTTTAATTTGACAAGACTTTGCAAACAATGATCCATTAATAAATTTCAAACTGAAACGTTTTAATTTTCAACTTCGGTACGAGTTCCTGTTTGTTCTCTCACAATTTCAACCGTCGATAGCTTTTCCGTAATGTGAAAATTGAAATAACCTAAAAGCTTCGTAAGTTCAATGCAATCATTTTGGCTCTGTCTGGAATCCCCTAATAAATTATTAATATTTGAACAATCAATTAAGACAACCTTCGTATTGTAAAACTTGATATTTTTATCTCAAACATCTCTACAATAATCTGTAATTCATTATTAGTTTTTGATTAAAAGCATACATCTGTTTACTTCCTGATCATTTCACATAAGGACAATGTTAGCATCTCTCTTAGTGAAGTGATATGAAGTCATTGAAGGCCATGGAACAATATTCTTCTTCTTTCCAGCTGATTGACGCCCAAAATCGCAACAATGTCCAGTCTAACGACTTCCCTCGAGCTTATTTTTGTCAACGGTCTACTTGCGGTCGCCACTGTTGAACCTTTCGATCACACTGCTACCCTTCAGAATAGCAAAGTTTTGAGATGCGTCGGTGACCTTTAGTTTCTGCGGATCTCCTTATTTATGATTAGAATTTGCAGCGAAACTCCAGAAATTTCTCTCTTTCGGTGAATTAGAGTCCTCTTATAAGACCAACTATAACCAACCACGCCTTGAATCCGTAGTTTATCACCTACAAATACTAGACAAAGACCTTAAACCTTAAAAATCTTAATCTATAATGCAACCTATATTATAAATTGTTTATTAAATGATATCATCAAGAACTTTGAACTTAGAATTTGCCTTTTAAAATTAAATCTACATATTACCAGCGTATAATAATTTTATTATAAACGCAATGTTAAAGCCAGTTTAAAAAAATACGATATCTCCATATTGTTGAGGGAAATACTGTTTCATGTCTGTATCTTTAAAAATATATTTCTCGCAGTAACACGTGAAATACATCATTAGCAGCTGTTGTACGATGAATTATTACAAAGATTATATTACCGGTCAAATATCACAAAGGGCTTCCGGGAATAATTTCAAGTATTTATTACATGCAATCGACAATATTTTGCAGAAAATGAAAAATCATGCGAAAAAATTTTATTCAAGTATTTTCAATCTTATCGCATGTTGCAATAAAGTTTAAAATGCTTTAAATCATAGGGGGAAGTGTGACGTCACACAATGACAAAATGAACATTTTGGGCATGTGTTACAAGAAGGTGAGCAAAATCCACAATAACGCAAAGAAATCGTGAACTATGTCATTTTTTTTTCGGCGCGGTGATAACTGTCTATCTGTAGGTATCTAGTTTATTGGAAATCCTTTACGCTGACTTAATTTAGGTGTAAAGGTTTTAAAGAGGTGAATATATAACTCATTTGTCTGCAAAAAGTTTTTAAGCTGAAATTCCTATTTAAAATTTACTTATATAAGGTGATCATTGTGAAATATGTTAAAACAATTTTTTTCTATTGGTTATGCGACAGCCCAATAATTTCTGGCACTAATCAATTTAAATGTTTTAGTTTTAATTTTGAAAGCGATGCTATATTATCATTAGGTTTTTTATTATTTCTGAAACGGTAAATCTTTCATGCGTTACATATGGTGCGCCTACAGTACATAATTGGCAGCATTTAATCATTTAAATTACACAAATAACCCATCGTTCTGTACATGTTTTCGTTTGTTTTAATTCGTGAATAAAGATTTCTGTTAATTTATTTAAATGGTGACTTTCTAATTATATGCTCCATATGTATATGATCAACATTATATAGCTATAAGCCGTTTGTGCATAAGACGGCAAGGGAAATAAGTTTTCCTTGATAACATATTTATCACAAGGTATGTTATGTTTAAATAAGGTTATTTTATTTTAGAGTACCAGTTACGTCTTTAACAGAAGCAATAAAAAGTAAAAGTTGTGAAAAAATTAAACACCTTGAATTTAGAGTTAATTCCAGAACTTTGACAGAGGCGAAATATTAATTCGAAGATTATTTGAAATATTTATAACATAGATCTATTGTAAGGAAGTTTTACACAAATTGTTTAATTAACGGTCGGAATTTTAACGAACGCTAACGAAATGAAAGGAAACAAGCAAAACAAACAAGTTGACTAACAAATTCCCTAACTCGAACATTTTAATTGTCAACTTCGGCGCGAGCTGTATTTGCTCCGTTACAATTATACTCGGAGTCTATAATGAAATATTGTTTCAGAATTGTAACAGCGCCGAGTGCTTTGTTATAGCGGGATTTCGATTCTCCCTGCCGTTATCTTCAACGTCCATTCTTGGCAAAGTCGCAAGTGCCAGCAAAACAACTTTGTCGTCACTTAAATAGGTGCTTAGCTTAAATAGCTATTTAATGCAATATGCCGAAAAAAAATTTCTTTAAAATTAATATTAATAATTTTTTTTAATGTGTCAACTGTTGTACATAGACCTCCCAGTTTCTTCACACGTTTCTCCTTTTTGATCTACCTATTTCTGATAGATCTCATCGAGTGTCGTCGACCTTAAAAAGGTCGTCCATCTTGTGGAAGACGTCCTGCGCTTGCTGATCCGTGGTTGCTCCATCCATGCTGATCACTTCAGAACAAATCTCCAGCGAAAGTGAGTTCCGTGCGTTATATGTAAATGGTCAACTGGCACTTCAACTTGACAATGCACTGGACTATTGTATTGAATGGTCTATGTGGGATACATTTATTTATATACAGTCTATTTATTAAATGCTCATTCCAAATTAGATCTAGTCGTGATAATTGTAAAAAAAAAAACGCCAAAAGCAATAGTTATTTGGAGTGTGACATGGTTGTTTATATAAGTCATGTATGTACTAAAAATATTGTACGTATTAAATGTATCAAAATATTTTAGAATGTTTATTTAAGAAATTTCCAACATAAATAATATAAATTTGTTTTAAAGAAAGTTTTAAAAGTTGTTACCGAAACCCGAGGAGCGTTATGAGAAAAACACTATTATAGTATGTCCATTCAAATGATAACTTCATGACGAGGCATCATTCAAGACTTCGAACAGAAATCTCGTCGAGTTCCAAGCGCTTTAGTGATCGGAGCACATGAAATCTCTCCCCTACATCATCGCTACAATACACTCTACTTACTATATCACACTTGTAGACTTTATGGGTCTCAAAGTACCAAAAAAACCTTAAAACAAAAACTCTTTCCCGATCATACTAGATGGAGTTGCTGGAGATTCTTCCGCCAATTCTCCCAGCGCTGACACTTAAACAAATGGCAATAGTGATATTAGCCAGCCATAGCAACCGGCTAAGCCGAGGTCCACTGGTGGGTGGCCCCTAGACCAAGTCACTCCATGGAGTGATCACCGAAGCGATCTAAGAGCTCGGCGGCATCCTAATCCAGGAATATAGATTAATGCACCTGCCTCTGATGAGCCTGCCCTGGGAACCTTCAAGCTTTAGTATTTACAAGGATCTAAGTCTAGACGCACTCTGCGCCCTGCCACTTTGAACACGCGGTATCTGCAAATGCCACTTGGGCAATGAGAATCCGATCCAAAAAAAAAAGTAAAATAAAATTTTGTTACAGGAAAATTCCTAAATAAAAACATTAAACACAGAACATTTATTTCGAGCTACTTGCAAGCGAAATAAAAAAATTATATACCAGTATTTAACATAAATTCTATAAAATTATTTTTTATTTATTTTTTATATTACATGACTCTATAGATAAGGTAAGAAAATTATATTATAATTAAATCTATACATGTTACTATGTAAAAGAAATAACGAGGCCTTCAATAATGGAGGTCAAATAAAAAAAACCTACACGTGTAATCTCTTCGGCTGTGTAACTTAAAGACAATTGTAGAAGTAATTTTTAGGTCACAGACCGCTGTATCCGAGACCTACATTCAAATAAAGTTGTTCAACATCTAAATGAACCAGGATCATCACCACTTTTATATTAAATGCAAAAAGGATTCGTAACGTAACACAATTACAGATGAAACGTTTTTCTGGAATTTTAAATAAAAACCGTTTGACATCTACCGCTCCGGCATGATTTGTATACTATATGACAAAAGGTTGTTGACGTAGGTGAATATATTGTTGATTAGAAGTAAATACTTATTAATTATAGTCGTGTGAATTTAACTTAAGACATTACTTTCCGGTAGACCAAATATATTCTTTCGTAGAGCTTTGGACACGAAATAAGACCACAACATAACCTCATCTCGTAAGTGTATTCGAATCCCACACAAATCGGCTAAACCAATCCTCTATAAACTTTTAAGTCGGTTCAGCTTTGGTAGACCACAGACCTTCGACGACCATGTTAATTATATTAAAGGTACCGGAAAGTAATGTCGCCTAAGTTAAATAAACACGACTACATTTGTTAACAAGTTTTTATTTCTAATCAACAATATACACCTTCGTTATCAATAACCTATTGTCGTCTAGTATACAAATTTTTATGTCAGAGCGAAAATCAATCGGTTTTTTTGTAAAAGATTTCGAGATAGCGACATAACTTTCCGGTCCACCCAATACATCAAGCGCCCGATCTGACGAATTTTTTTTTAATTTTTTGGCCTTCGATTTCAGAGTTCGACATAGTTATAAAAGCTATAAAAGCTGAAAGCATGCTAATCTAATATAGCATAATCTATTCGTTAAAGTTACAAAGTAAATGAGCTTTTATAAGTTATAGGAACGTTTTTTTTTACCGTAAATTTGAGTGCGTTTGACTTCAATCTTGCCTTGGAAGCAACGATGAGATCTAAGGTGGCACGCAAGTTCAAATAATGCATGTTCTCTCTTGCCTTGAAAATCCCTATATTGTACGAATCGGGGAACAGCGATGCGGGGAGGGAATTCCATTCCTTAGCCGTTCGCAATATGAAGGATGAAGCGAAACAGGAAGTGCGGTGAGGAGGAATATTAACCACATATGGATGGAATCCCCGTCGCCGCGTCGTTCGATTGTGGAATGGTGCAGGAGGAATCAGAAACCTCCAACTCGCATGATGAAAAACGACGATTTGGTTAAAGATGAAGCACGCAGGACTTAGGAATATTAGAATTCGACAGCTAAATATCTTCTTGCTCAATGAAACGGCCAGAATAATAATATAAATACGTAAAGCTATAAAAACAATAAAGTGACTTACCTTTTGAAGCCAGAATGCGAACTGATCATTACTTCTCATCACCAACGCTTTTGTTATCCATCCATAGAGATGTATTAATCTTGGACAAATTGTCAAATCATCTTTACTACAAGACGATAGATAATCCTTTAATATCTCATACAGCAACTCAAATCTTTGTCCACACTCTGCTTTATTAAGGAAATGTGCGACGAGAACACATGCCTTCAATCTAACAGCTATATTATCACTATTAAGTGACAGTTTTAATGACAATCTCATTATTTCTTCTATTTTAACATCATATACATTTTGATGTATGGATGAATACAGACTTTCAATAATTAAAAAAATTATTTCATCAGTCTGACACATATCAAGCAGTTTACTTGTGTATTTTGAAAGTATGAGTTGTTGTTTCTGGGATGGTAAATTGCAAACTGTATTCGCTATTAATTTAAAACCGTGTTTATATGTTTCCTCGCTGCCATTTTTAATTTCATTCAATAACCATGTAGATACAGATTCAATAAGACCATGATCGCTTTCTATTTCTGTTATCTTTTCATTTGTATATAAACTTGTATCTGACATTGATTCATTTAGTGCCTCAACTATCTTCGCAGTGTCATCGGAGGATGTCATCAACTTTAATATTTCTTCAATTATTATCTTTGTGAAATCATCTATACTTGCAAGATTGCAAAGTAGATTTAGTCGCTTCTGTAATGTTGTCTTATCCTCGACTAAATTATCTATATCACATTTGCCTTTAACAACTAAATTCATGATCATCTCCGGATTGTTTCTTGCAATAGCATGAATTGTTTCAACACTGGTCTTCAATAATTCAGTATCTTGTGAATGCTGTACATTGTATATTAATACTTCAACAAATGGAAGAACAAGATCAGATTTTAAAACATCACTCACTTTGATGAGGGTTCTGAAACCGGCAATCTGATATTCTTTTATAGGCTGGCTCACAGCCAATAACGAGAGCTGCGGGATTTCATTGATTTGTTCCTCTAACTCTTTTAATAAATTCCAATGTTTTGCCAAATTGTAGACGTCGCCCAGAAAGTCTAGACTTGCTATTTGCAGTTTCTGTGATGTCTTGAATTCATAATAAGCAACAATTGCGGGTATCATGCATTTGGCAACGATGTAGCATGATTCCTTTGAAGCGTTAGCTGTGGTTAGCAATATTTTACTTGCTTGTACAAACTGTGATACTGTTGTAGAACTCGCTAAAGCTGTTTGTATAGATATAATCACACCTTTGACAAAATTCTCGAATTCCTGATCTGTGTCTGCTGTACTTGCTAATAGTTTCACCAAAGCTGATAAAGCCTCGAGAGCTGCCATTTTTAATTCATTGTCAGTTTTGTGAGTAATCTCTCTGTAAATTGATGACCATAAGGTTTTCAAGAATGGACTGTAACTGTTAGGTTTAAATGTTTTACAACTTTCTCCCTGGAATAAGTTTAAATTATTAATATTAATTTATTTATAATATTCAAGTTACATCTATGGTTAGATAGATATATAAATGCGATTAATTATTGTGCAAATAAAAACATGGTTACAATGACTTATTAAAGATATACTCGCTAAACTAGGCTAATTATGAACGATTTCATTAGTTACAGTCTTAGACTAGTTGCCCACTGCTGAACTCTCACAAGCAGAAGTAGCCCATAATCATCATCATCTGAAACACGTCCCCTGAAAAGCACTCTTCCAAAGATTGCCACAATGACCAACCGTATGTAACCCGTGTCCACTGACTTCCCACTTGACTATATCATGGGTCCACTTATTGGCGTGCTTACTCAAGCGGCGTCTACTAACTCGTAGTCGACAACGCGACATGCCAATAACTTCTTGTGTATGTTGTTATCCAAATTCAAAAACACTTTCAAACCACTACTTTGGGATAGTGTGTGCCATACATACAGTAAATGGACTATACAATTCATGAAGGTTTTACACCTATAATCTTTAATCCTGTATATACAAATATATAATGTTTTGTGAAAAAGCAACTTAATACAAAGATATAAAAAATGACACTAACCAACAATCTTAAGGAATCAATTTTAGCGACCCTCAAACTGGAGTCTAATTTTTCCACAAGGAGCACCAGGCAGTGTTCAGCAAAATCAGGCACAGCACAAAGACAAGGTATCAGCGCTGATGCCAAGTCTTGTCTGGTCACCGGAGCAGGATCATTAGGGGATGGATGAAAATCGATTGGATAGTAACAAGAAATGACATCAAACATTTCTTCGGTTAAATGTCCTAATGGTATTTGTTTCAGGAATTCGGGTAAGAAGTTAAAAATGAACAACAGATTACGTGGATCTCTCTCGCCTTCAATGGATGATATAACTCCATACACAAAGTCAGGACCCAATGTTTTCATAACTGAAATAAATTAAGTTACATTTGCAACATTTTTAAAAGCCTTTGTTAAGCTTATAATAGAACTTAATCGTCACAAAATTATAAAAATAAGACCACAAGATCTGTACATAAGAAGCTAAAAAATGGGACTGTAATATATAAAATACTATTAACAAATCACCTTTTTACAACCAAATAAAAATGATTAAAAAATAAATGATTTTTGCAGTTGACCACAATTTTTTCGTTAAACATAACCTGAATGATTTAACCAAAATGGTCGAAATGTGTTAAAAGGCTACTACCAACAAACTATTTATTAAATTGTAAAAACTGTTCAAAACAAAATTTACATATGGATTTAACATTAGGTAGCTTATTAAGAGCCATTAATGAAACTTGCATAGTAAATAAAATTAGATAACATAACAAAATATTTTTCAAGAGATAAACCAAAAAAGTTATAAATAACACTCTTACACTACTTTATCAAGGCATTTAAATATGTGTATTGTATTTTTTTCCTTAGTTATCTTAGTTCTTAGTTTTTTTTTTAAATAGTGAACTATAATATATGAAAAAAGAGTTTATATACTTTACTAACATATTATATGTGAAGAAATAAAAATTTCTATGACATATAATGAAGGATTCTCTGTTATCAATGTCTTTCAATGTTTTTATTATTATTAAGATGAAAATTCAATAAAATATATCTTAAATAGATTTAGAATGTTAACAAAGAAAATAGATGGCATGATTTGAACTTCACAAATAAATTTTTTAGGTTAACTATTTGCTGTAATGCAAGTTTTAATTTACATCATAAACAATTTTTTAATTGTTTTGTAGCGCTATGTCATTGATAATTTGTATACTAGGTAACAAAAGGTTGTTGATAACAAAGGTAAATATATTGTCTATTAGAAGTAAAACCTTGTTTAAAATGTAGTAATGTGGTTTTAACTTAAGAAAGCGACACTACTTTCCGGTCCACCTATTATTAAAGTAAGATGAAAAGCAGCAAAGTAGTGTCATTTCTAATCATATTTAATTACTGTACAAAGTGTGAATTATATTAGATTCTATCCCAGGAATCAAACCCGCTACCTATGATGGCATGTTTCAGTCCTCTAACAGTGGGCAACCACTGCTCCACACTCTAGCAATTCATTTGATAACCTCTCTTTCTCGCTTTCTGCCACAGATAAGTCATTACTTCTCTACCTAACAATTAATTTTTGACAATAAGTTTACAAAATATATATTAACCATATAACAATCAAGTAATTTCACAATGTGCTCATGCCATATAATATACAGAATCTAAATATTTCTCAGAGAATTATATCCAAAAAGGTTTTCAATAAACTTACATGTAGTATCTCTCTCGAATAACTTTTGTACAATTAAGTATATGTGATATCTATCTTGTCTAACTTGTGATTGACATTGTACTTCCCTGAAAAGCATAGTGAAGAATTCCCCGCAGTCATGTACATTATAATTTTTCATATTAATAATAGCTAAATATCCTTCCAAGACATAGGGTATCACTCTGTGATTATCTTTTAATCTATCCGTGTAGAATTTTGATATAAACTTTATTTGCATAAGAGACAAATAGTCTATTGGCAATTCAGTTAAAATTTTTGTAAAAAACTTCATTCCTTTTTCTCTGTTTTCTATCTCTTTATTTGTTAATACTCCTGCCATGTTTTCAACAAGTTTTGTTATATCTAAATGCCCCGATATGATGTCTGTAATAAAACATAACTGTAGTTAATTTTGGCATCAATTTAACAAAGATTCCTTTTTCACTGAAGTAAATTTCTCAGTTCATTGTTTAATCTTATGTATTAAAATAATCTCTTGATCAAAATAAGAGAGTTAGACCAATAAAGCAGGTATAGCTTGTACAGAGGTTTGAACTTCAGAAATAGTTTCTTTACTTAATTAATTTATCTCAATTTGACATTAAATACAATTGATATTTACTGTTCTTAATTAGAAAAACGAACTCGTAAGATTTCATTATCAATATGTTGTTAATAAATAAATAAAAAAAACTGTACTAACCAGTAACAACATTTTCAGTTTGCTCGATAAAATCAGGTTTATGCATTATTTCATCAGACAATTCGGTTTTGAACCATTTAGATTCCATTTTTTCACCAGAAAAACTAGTATCAAATTAAGTTACAATTCTAACAGTATTACTTTTAAATATACGAACTTATTTATTTTTATAATGAAAAACTATTAAGGTAGGAACAGTAAATTTATATTTTTATTAAAAATGTTTACAATGTAAACTATTTAAAACTAGGGTTATGTTTATTTTATTACATAGTAACAGTTTATTCGGGTCTGGTTTACTAGTCACGCGGCCAAATTTGTCAGAGGCTCTTTTGCATTTTATTCTTTTAATTAAAATTCATCAGAAAACGTTGCTAAACTTAATTGATCCTTTATAAGGAATTAAATTTAAAATTTAAATATTTATAACAATTATGGATAAATCATATTTATTTTAAATACCTTAAAATTGTTTCACGGTACCGGATATCATTAAATCACTATAAAATCACATTAATATAATTTTAAACCATTTATCATTTTACGACAAATAAATTGTAGCATCTTTTTAGAAGTAAAAAGATCTGTTTCATGGCTAACTGACTTTTATTGCAAAAGCTATATAATAAATATGAGGTTTTAATTCATCTAAATAGCTTGAAGACATTGGTTTTATTGTTAACGCCCAAAATCTACGGAAAACATAAATGTTGCTATTTTTTCTGACTTTCTATAGTTTTCACACAAAAAAAATTGAGGATTACTTTCTAACAATCATAGATATAGTAAGATAATTACCACATGAATTAATAATTATTCGTGACATAGCTATGTATAGTGTACAAAAACCAGGGCATCGTCCTAAAATATAGACCTTTAGCTTATCTTACAGGGACATATATATACAAGGTCCGTCGATATTTCACTCCTGGCTAGCTGTTGAACCTCTACACAGCCCAAGTT
>DWIC01000166.1:0-14492 GCA_018248135.1 Battus belus
GCGCTTTGTACATAGCCGCGAAATTCAAAAGACAAAAAGGCGGAAGGGAGATATTTGACAACCTATTATAATATAGATTAGTATCATGAAGATTTTCACTTTACGAATAAATAAAACAATTAGCTTTAAAAGTGACTATGGAGTTTTTTGCCATGTTCTCGATAGGTTCAACAATTCGAACCTGGCTGTAGTCTATAATACATATTTGAATTTTTGTCAAATTAATAATTTGACTTTTCGAAAGAGCTTAACAAGGATTATTCGAAAAAATAAACATCAGTTTGATCGTTTTATTAAAATATAATTACTTGGAATTAAATATATAGTTGTTATGTAAGCAGTTTAAACGTAAGTTTTTGCTACGTTCAAGTTATATTTGTCGAGATACACTACGTATCGTAAATTGTTATCTTTTTAAGTCCTTTACTTAACGTTTTGTAAATTTATGATGACGTAACAAAAATCTTTAATTTGCAAATGACTGTTTTCTCACGCAGTATTGACCCAAAACTGTGTTAGCTGTTACTGGTTTGTACCTTGGTTAGTGAATATTATACCAGTATTACAATTATCGGGTCAAAAACAAAAAAATTGTTCATATTTATGAAACTAGCTATAACTACTAATTACATACAGGGAACCCGAATTATATTCACAATATAAAATGCAGTTTTACAGGTTGGTTCTGTGAGATAAAAAAGTGATTTAATATATCAAATTTCATATCTTTCAGTTCATTTCTCAACATCTGTATAAAGTGTTTACCCTGTGAAATATTGTATGCCGATTTTTTATTGGAACGCGACAAGCCAATTACTACTGGCAGTACAAAGCCTGGAGGGACATATGAACAATAATTTCCGAAAAAAAAAACTATTTAAATTAGAATCTTGAAAACGCTTTGTCTTTCTGCAACCATTGTTAAATCGGGTGGACCATACATTGCCAGTAGAAAAGCTATACATTCACCCATTTCAAACTTTTACACCTATCAACGATTCATCTATATAAATGTTTTCAGTTGTCCTAATTATGGTGATTCAACGTTTTTTGGGAGATAAAAAGTCAGTGTTGTTGCTATATAAAAAAAATAATGCCACTGGTCTTTCATTTTGACCTAGTGAGCACCACTTGTAACCAGCACGACAATAAATCAAATATTTTATTGACATAGATTAGATGAATTCATAACTATATTGTATTCGATATATTAAAAAAGACGAAGTATAATTATAATAATTTTAATACTGTAATAATTTACAAATAATAGCAGTACTTTGATTTTATGTATTTGATGTGCACTTTATCTCAATATTTCAGGAAGTGGTAAGGAATAGCGCACGACGGGATATTTTACAGGAGAATTCTCGTTTACCCGAAATAAGTAATAATCCTTACAGGCAAAATGTCCACAGCTGTCAAACGATGCACCTCGCTAACATTGATAATGTAAATAAATACATTTTTAATGTTTTTCTTTAAGATATTTAATTTAGCAACATTAAAAATTCTTCGTAAAGTTTTCAGAAATGTCTGGAGCTAACAGAGACGTTCGGAATGATAAAATTACAAATACAAACGTAGACTCTGATGCAAAACCTGTAAGATTTCAACAAACTGATGTTTATATTAAGAACAATGAAAAAGATACTAACAGACATTTGAATGACAATAACTTAAAATTAAATCACGCACAAAGCCTTGGATATGACAATTCACTTAATAATAGACCAATGCTCTCCGTTAATGCTAATGACGAAGGTGATTTATTATTCGAAAATAACAGAGATCAAGTAAATAAAGTAGACAAAGGAGGGTATCAAAGAGAAGTTGACGCAGATATTCAATCACGATATAAACAGCTTTATAACATTCCAAATGAAAATAGAGAGTTTACAGATTACAAGAAATATGAGAAAATGCGTTTAAATGCAAATCGTGATAGACGCCAAGCTCAAAAGAATAATTTAAAAGAATCAAATGAATCGACATCAATAGATGCTGCGGAAGTAGATACAATAAATGAAGACGAAGAAGCTGCAATTAAAAGACATGTCAAAAAGTTGTCTGGGCAGGAGCTTGAAGAGCTTTTCAATACACTCTCAGAGGATAAACGAAACTTACTAAAAAAAATTATGGAAAGCGACATTGATAATGAAAACGAGGCATTAAATAAACGCGAAATAACGAAAAAGGCTGGAGCGGTTGAACAAATTAACTACATTGAAAATGGACAGCTAGATTCTAACAAAATACAAGGAGTTAGTTCAAACGTCGACGATGTTAATACGGAACCGTCAATATCACGTGAAACTACTGAGGCTAATAAAAGAACTATGAGTGTCACTGAAATAGGAGACGTTATGCATTCAAAGAATTCTCCAAGTTGTGAAAAAACGGAAAACAAACATGAACTAACAAATCAGAATGAAGAAGTAAAGGAAGTGAAAGCGGAAAGTAACTTAGATTTAGATTCCAAGAAATCTGACAACGACGCCGATTTAGTATCTAATTCTCAAGCGTTGGAGAAAACGGAAAATAAGAGGGAAGCTAATTTCAGTGAAATGATGAATGTTGGGAAGTCTTCAGACGACTCACAAACTATAGAAAATAATTACAGTCTTAAAGATTTCGATGGCTCTTTAAATAATCAAGAAATGTTTTTACATGATGATAAACTATCTGAATTAATGAATGAAGAGACTGAGCGGCATAATTCCTATAAAAACAGTTGTAAGAGAGAAGTCTCTTTAGATGATCCCACAGAGTTCTCAGATTCCATAAAGTCCTTGGAAGAATCGTTTCCTAATTCCTATGACGAATCTAATACTTTTTCCGGATCTGATATGGCACCTTTGGTTAGAGTTAAAAGGAAAGATTCCGAAGGCGCATTGATGAAAAGATCAGCAAATGTTATAGCGGATTCTAATGTACCATATTTTCCTAACAAGGGAGAGAATGATGATGAAGACAATGACGAAGGCAGTGAATTTGATGAAGATGGTTTCTATGACCGCACATCTAATTACGCAAGAAATAACGAGAATAATAAACCATTAGAATCCCATTGTGGAAAGACCGGTGAAAAGGCTTTAATGCAAAATTCTATAAACAATTACGGCAACGAAAATTTAGAAAGCGACTCTGTCAACTTAGGATCGGACACTGACAATGTTATGACTAGTGTGGAAGGTGTCAATGATAACTTAATGTACAGCAGTGGTTTACGAAGTCGGCGCAATCCAGAAGAAAATGATAATAGTAATAACGCATCCGATAAAGTTAAAAACGTGTCAGATGAACGTCAACAGAGATCAACTCCTTTAGGGGATAACGAAGTAAAAACGGCATTCGAAACCTACGTTAATGTGCCAGGCTATCAAGAGAACGACGCGTTCGGACCTCTTCCGCGAAATTATGAAGGCGATTTAGGTCGGTACAAAAGAATTAGACGCGTAAAGCAACCACCCGTGTTTCAAGAAAATCCCTCATTAAACGAATAACTCGATAGTCGATACGTAGATTATTGTAATTTTCAGTAATAATTTATAAGAATTTTAAAATTTGTTCAAAACAATGAATATAATAGTTTGTAATGATGTTTACCTTGTTTTTTTATAAGTTTCAAGTAGTTTGTTTAACTTACTTTAATTCTTTGTGTGTATTATATGAAAAGCGAAATTTGTACTTTTTGCTTAAATAAAATAAACAGATTTTACTTGAACGTTGCTTTTAATATAGATAATTTAAATCATTGTCGACACATCGTGACCTTTGTGGCATTATGTTGCATACCACCAACATCCTTACAATAAATACCCCGTTTAAACAAGCAACTTATCAATTAGCAGAAACAAAAGTGAAGTTCCTCTCGATCCTCGGTTAAGTCACAGTTCAATCTATATATAATATCCATATATTTATTTTACCTTAACTAATATTGTTCTTCGTTACTGAGGAAGAAGATGCTATACAGGGCTCCTGGTTTAAGGCTGGCAGCCAAATTAACAAAACTACCGTGTCAGAAATATAGTCACCGACTTTAAAAAAATCTTACACATATAGTCAAAAATGTTGAAAACTGGTTGATAATAGGTAAAATAAAATTCCTATATATTTAAAAAAAAATTTATTACATGGCAAAGATGGATTAACAAAAGATAAATAAAAATGTTAGTAGTTTAAAAATGATATTGCGATTTAAGCTGACATTACAAAATATTATCGACTAGCCAGTTAAATGTTTTGTAAATAGGTTGTATATTTTAATATATTTCAAAAAAGCAAAATCATATACGGAATGCTAAAGTTACGTTCTTGTACGTAAATATCAAAGTTAATGAGTGATTTTCGACGCATAAAATTTATGTTCGCGCGAGTCACGAGTGTGTTTGAAAGGTGTGCTCGGAGACTGAAGCGTGGTAGCGGGACAAGTTCCGTGGACGTGAGCTGTGTATTCACGTTTGTAGCTGGTGTTTCCTCCGTCTCCTAATACAAAATGCGACGTATGGCCGTGCCGCGCTACTCTCTCCACGCGCTCAACTCGTTCAGTTTTTTCTGCTTTTTGGGACTGTTCGGATCTAGAGAAATTACCATAGGAACGCGCTTCCGATTGTCCATAGAACTCTCCTCCGACACGAAGATTGTCTCTGGCAACTGCCCGTGGCTGTCTCTCTATAACCATCGTAGATTGTCCATCACGCCTTTGTGAACGACGGATATCAGAGTTATCTGAATGTTGCGTAATAACGACTGTATTGTCGCGACCAGAGCGATGCATTGAACTGATACTTTTTCTGTCAGTACTATGTGTTGAATTACTGATGTATTCTCCACGATCATTAAGATTTCCAATGCTTTTACGTTGAGAAGCTGCAGTGGAGCTTATAGAATGTTGTGCTTCGTTTGTTGAAGTAATACCTTTTCGATGTAAAACAGCATTAGCACTGGTTGAATCCGATACTAGGTCGGAAGTTCTTTTGTGGTAGCCACTGCGCGTGTGTGAATTATCTACTGCAGATGTGATATCATTTCCACCATGCATGGCTCGTTGAAATTCTATACTGGTTTTAGTAACGCTGTCACTCAAGCGATTCCTGCTAGATGTGTTCATCTGATGACTGGATGTCGTGTGGCTTGTTTGATCAACGTGACTTGCAATTACATTAGTAGTAGATCCGACAACTCTCTGTGTTTGTCCTGAAACTGTTTGCTGATGAGAATTTACACGATGTTCATTGGAAGAAACATGACCAGTTGACATAATTTGATTAATGTTTTCTCCATAAATATTGTTACTAGTGGACAATTGCTTTTGCTGGTTAGTTTGCGACCGACTTTCATTAATTCGGCTTCCACTTACAACATGCGTTGTATTCATATTTACTTGATCATGAGCTTCGGACGTTGCACGACTTTGGTGAGAAGACTCTCCTGAAGAAATGATTCTTTGGGAACTGTCTCCTCGTTGTTGTCGATGAATTGTATGGCTATCGGAATCTGCTTGTTCTGAAGAATGTTTCATAAATCTTTCTTCCTGACTTCCTTTTGTAACATATGTTCTGTTCAAAACTTCACGTCGATTTTCATTCTTTACAGTGTCGTAGTTTTCATACGAAGAATGCGATGTATTACTTAAGTTATCTCTGCGGTCCGAGGTAATTATTCTCTCCTTCGTATTACCAGGTAGTGCTTTAATCTGCGACCGATTTCCGTCATCGATAGTTTTTACATTATTTTTTTCTTGATCAACTCCTGATACTACATCGGTTTCTACATTACGAGTGACAGTTACCCATTTACCTGCTATTAATTTTTTTTCTTTGATTTGTTTAACAGTTTTGGTAGTCACCGAACTTGTAACACTTTTGATGTTCTTCGTAGTTTTATTAATATTAACATTTTCGCTCCTCTGTACAGTGTTTCGTGACACAGATCTATCGTTTACGTTTTGAACATATGTACGATCAACACTGTCTAAACTATTTTGAGAGCCCGTACGATCTATAACATCCCGAGTTCGTATCGTTGTATGCTTAGTATGATCTTTTTGTTCATGTTTTAAAGCAGAACGTTCAGTTTGCGAAAGGGATTCAACAGTTTGTGTTGTAGCTTTGTTTATTTTCTGATCGGTTTGAGTTTTTCTTAAACTGTCTTCATGAACTGCTTTATCGGTGCTAGTATAATACATTGTATCTGTATTTTGCTGTGATGCTTGATTTGTAACATCATAATGTATAATATTAGTTTGTTTGTTTTTGGGATATCCTGTTTCAGGCTCATCTTTATATTTTGGACGAATAACGCCTCCTTCTGGGCCTCTGGGGTATGAATCTGAATCTGTTATTGTACTTAAATTATCTTTTGGTTTTATTGGCGTCGATCTATCAACAGGCTCCCATTTTGGTTTAGAAGGACGGTGAAAATCTCCTTCAGGCTTTAAGTTATCCTTCGGTCTTACTTGTGCAGGTGTCTCTCCCGGTTGCCATTGTGTTTTGGGCCGATCTTGGAATTGATCGTCCTTCGGTCCAAGCTGATCCGCTACCACATTTGGTTGTCTATATGTTCCTGGCCTACCTTGAAATTCTGGATGATGCATTTGAGATAGAGTTTCACCTGGCTGTCTCGGAGATTTTGGTTGACTTGGGAATCCACTTTGTGTATAACGATTATCTTCCGGACGATTTTGAGAATACGGCTCCTTAGGTTGGATTCTTTGTCCATCAGGGAAATCTTCCTCTGGCTTATCTTTTGTACGAATGTAAACAGGTGATTCTGAATGCTTGTCGGCACCAGGATAGTGTTTGAATTGTTTAGGCTGCTCCCCGTTTTTAGGATATTCAGGTGATCGATACCCTGGTTTACTTATTGTCTTATGAATTTCGGTATGTCGTGAATCAGAGCTTTCATCTACAACATTTTTTTCTAATTTATAATTTTTCTGGTAATTTATTTGTTCAGTATAATCTTGTTGTTTTATTAATCTGTGCGTATCATCTTCAGGTTCTTTATCTTCACGATCTTTAGATTTATCTGGCTTATCAGAATAGTATACAATGGCCTTACGATCTGAATGCTTTATATTTTTGTTGTCTCTATTTGTATGGTCTTCGAAAACACCCTCAATTTTTAAATTATCCTCCCTTCGTGTTAACTTCACGCGTTGCCCTTTGACAACACGATAAGTGTCCGATGATCTTGTATTTTCCATTTTGCCTTCCATTTTCAAATTATCTTCATGTTTTACTATAGCCGCTTTTTCTCCAGTAACTACAGTATAGTCATTTCTTTGCTTCATATCGATGAACTCTCCTTCTATCTTTAAATTATCTTCTCTTCTTATTATGTCGACCCGTTCAATGTTATGTTTCTGCTGAATATCAACATCCCTGTTAATAGTAATGTTATCAATATGTTTGAAAGGCTTTCGTTTTTCTGCAGGTTGCGATGGAATAGATTCGGGCTTATAAAACTTTCCATCTGGTTTTAAATTATCTTGGGGTATTATGACAGGTGCTCTATCACCTTTAGTTGCTCGGTAATCATCGCGAGTATGAAGGTCGATAAATTCTCCTTCAGTTCTCAAATTATCTTCGTGCTTTCGAATAACAACTTTTTCAGTTTTTTCTATGCGTTTATAGTCGTCCCTTGAACGGTACGTATCTATTATTCCCTCCATTTTCAAATGATCCTCGTGTTTCACCACGTCTACGCGATCACCTTTTGTTATCGAATAATCTGATCGACGAACTATTTCCATGTCACCTTCCGGTTTCAAATTATCTCGAGGTTTTTTCGCTACTTGTTTTTCAGCTGGTTTCCACTCATCCTGTTTCGGTTGTTCAAATTCACCTTCAGGTTTTAAGTTGTCTTTTGGTTTCTTTTGAATTGGGCGTTCAGCGGGTTGCCAGTGATCTTTTTCAGGAGTAGCAAAATCACCTTCAGGTTTCAAGTTATCTTTGGGTTTTTTCGGAGTCTGTCTCTCAGCCGGTCTCCACTGTTCTTGTTTAGGCTGCTCGAAAACACCTTCTGGTTTAAGATTATCCTTAGGTTTCTTTTGAATTGGACGTTCTGCCGGACGCCAATCATCTTGCTTTGGATGTTCAAATTCACCTTCAGGTTTTAAGTTGTCTTTTGGTTTTGTCTGTTTAGGGCGTTCAGCAGGCCGCCATTCTTCTTGACGAGGCATTTCAAAGACACCCTCTGGTTTCAAATTGTCTTTTGGTTTTTTAGGCGTTTGTCTTTCCGCAGGGCGCCATCCATCTTGTTTAGGTTTTTCAAACTCCCCTTCTGGTTTAAGATTATCTTTAGGTTTCTTTTGAATAGGGCGTTCTGCAGGTTGCCAATAATCTTTATCCGGAGTTGTAAATTGTCCTTCGGGTTTTAAATTGTCTTGAGGCTTTTTGGGAGTTTGTCGCTCTGCTGGTCGCCATTCATCGTATTTTGGTTGTTCGAACTTTCCTTCTGGTTTTAAGTTATCTTTAGGCTTCTTTTGACTTGGACGTTCAGCTGGTCTCCATTCCTCTTTTTCAGGCGTTGTAAAATCACCTTCTGGTCTCAAATTATCTTGTGGCTTCTTCGGTATCTGCCGCTCTGCGGGTCGCCATTCGTCTTGTTTGGGTTGTTCAAAGTCACCCTCTGGTCGTAAATTATCTTTTGGCCTCTTTTGAGTTGGCCGCTCAGCTGGTTTCCATTGCCCCTTTTCAGGTGTTGTAAAGTCACCCTCTGGTCTTAAATTATCTTGTGGTTTCTTAGGTGTCTGCCGTTCTGCTGGTCGCCATTCATCTTGTTTGGGTTGTTCGAAGTCACCTTCGGGTTTCAAATTATCTTTAGGTCTCTTTTGAGTTGGCCGCTCAGCCGGTTGCCACTGTTCTTTTTCAGGAGATGTGAAGTCGCCTTCTGGTCTTAAATTATCTTGAGGCTTTTTCGGTTTCTGTCGCTCTGCTGGACGCCAATCATCTTGTTTGGGTTGTTCGAAGTCACCTTCTGGTCTTAAATTATCTTGGGGTTTAATCGGTGTCTGGCGCTCTGCTGGACGCCATTCATCTTGTTTGGGTTGTTCAAAGTCACCTTCTGGTTTCAAATTATCTTTAGGTCTCTTTTGAGTTGGCCGCTCAGCCGGTTTCCATTGTTCTTTTTCAGGGGATGTGAATTCACCTTCTGGTCTTAAATTATCCTGCGGCTTTTTCGGTTTCTGCCGCTCTGCTGGACGCCATTCATCTTGTTTGGGTTGTTCGAAGTCACCCTCTGGTTTCAAATTATCTTTGGGTTTCTTTTGACTCGGACGTTCAGCTGGTCTCCATTGCTCTTTTTCAGGTGTTGTGAAGTCGCCTTCCGGTCTTAGGTTATCTTGCGGTTTTTTAGGTGTCTGTCGCTCTGCTGGACGCCATTCATCTTGTTTGGGTTGTTCGAAGTCACCTTCTGGCCTTAAATTATCTTTAGGTTTCTTTTGACTTGGACGTTCAGCTGGTCTCCATTGCTCTTTTTCAGGAGTTGTGAAATCACCTTCTGGTTTTAAATTATCTTGTGGTCTTTTCGGCGTCTGCCGCTCTGCCGGACGCCATTCATCTTGTTTGGGTTGTTCGAAGTCGCCTTCCGGTCTCAAATTATCTTGTGGTTTTTTCGGTGTCTGTCGCTCTGCTGGACGCCACTCATCTTGTTTGGGTTGTTCAAAATCACCTTCTGGTTTCAAATTATCTTTCGGTTTTTTTTGTATTGGGCGCTCAGCTGGTCTCCACTGGTCTTTTTCAGGAGTTGTGAACTCGCCTTCGGGTCTTAAATTATCTTTTGGTCTAATTTTCTTTTGCCTAACATCGATAGTTTCATATGTTTTGTATTCTTCTTGTGTTGTAGTAACCGATTCCATATTTTCTGTAGAATAAAACTTTTCAAAATCTTCTTTTGTCCACGTGCGACGTCGATGAGGACGTTCCACAATCGTATTCTTTTCAGTGTAGTCATTTTGGTTTGAAGTTACAAATTCTATATCACCTTCATTTAGCAAATTATCTGTTTTCCGGGTAACCAAGGTTGTTCTCTCCACGGTATCAGTATAATCAATAAATTCCGACTTAGTAGTACTCTCGGTTGTCATGTCCCCTTCTATTTTAGTCCAAGTATTCCGTCGCACAGGTTTTGGCCTTTCAGTGGGTCGTCCAATATACTCAGATCGTGACGTGGTGGTATCTGTAAATATAATAGTTCATTAAAAAAATAATTTTCGTACAATCTTTTAGAATTGGATGTTTCACGACTCTTGTTTCCGACTTTTGTCCTTTAAATATTTGTATTTTGTATATAAAATAATGACCGGAAAGTTTTACTACTCGTACCATCAGATTATATTTCGTTGTGAAAATGTGTGTTTAAATCAATGTAAAGAAGGAAGGTTGTCTTTCTTTGTACACAGTTGTAATTTTTTATTCCATAAAATGATGAGATAAAGAAATGTTTATTTAATACTAAATCTTTTAGCCTATTCATAACAATTAGGTATACCATTTGGCGAAAACATGGACACTGCATTACAACAATCTTAAATATCTCATGGTAAATTCTTATCATGGCAAAAAAATTCTAACAGTTAAAATCGTTAGACCAATTATAAATAAAATTAAGTTATCAAGCTGTTATATATAATTGACGTGTTATAACATTACAAAGATTTTGTATATTGTACAATAGTAAATATTGGAAAACGTAGAAAATAACAGTGCTTATTTTAAAAAAGATAGTCTTTAGCTGGAATGTTTTTAAGCAAATGAAGAAATTACGTATTTTCTCAAAAGAAGCAAATGGTTTAAAAACTAAAACAAAAACGCTTTATTAAGTATACGTTATGCTTACCCGTAAATTCTCCTTCAATTATAATATTGTCTGTACGTCTTATAATTTCAGCTCTTTCCCCCTTAAAAACTCTATAATCTTCAGTTATACTTTTTGTGGATGTAAATTCTCCTTCCGGACGTAAGTTGTCCTTTGGTTTTTTAACAATAGATTTTTCTGCAGGAACAAATTCATCTGGCTGTCGCTTAGCAAAATCTCCTTCTGGCTTCAGATTGTCCTCAGGTTTCTTTGGTTGTTGTCTTTCAGCCGGTTTCCATTCTTCTTTCTGTGGTGTTGTAAATTCTCCTTCTGGTTTCAAATTATCTTTTGGGCGACGTACTGGCTCTCTTTCACCAGGACGCCATTCGTCAGGTTTACGCTTTTCGAATTCACCTTCCGGATGAAGATTGTCCTCTGGCTTTTTAGGTTTCTGCCGCTCAGCGGGTTTCCATGGTTGTTTTTCTGGTGTAGTGAATTCTCCTTCCGGTTTAAGATTATCGTCAGGTCGACGTACTGGTGCTCTATCACCAGGCGACCATTTTTCAGGTTCACGTTTTACAAAGTCACCTTCTGGCCGCAAGTTATCTTCTGGTTTTTTAGGTTTTTGCCTCTCAGCTGGCTTCCAAGGCTCCTTTTCTGGAGTCATAAAGTCTCCTTCAGGTTTTAGATTGTCTACAGGACGTCGGACTGGTTCTCTATCGCCAGGATACCATTCTTCTGGTTTTCTCTTTTCGAAATCTCCTTCTGGTCTCAGATTGTCTTTAGGGCGTCGAACTGGTTCTCTGTCACCTGGATACCATTCGTCTGGTTTTCTTCTTTCAAAATCTCCTTCTGGTCTTAAATTATCCTCTGGTTTTATCGGCTTTTGCCTTTCCGCTGGTCTCCAAGGTTCTTTATCTGGAGTAGTGAATTCTCCCTCAGGCCGTAAATTATCATCAGGTCGTCGTATTGGGGCTCTGTCACCTGGACGCCATTCTTCAGGTCTTCGTTTTTCAAAGTCTCCTTCAGGTCTCAAATTATCTTCTGGACGTCGGGTCGGTTCTCTATCTCCAGGGCGCCAATCGTGAGGTTTTCGTTGTTCAAATACACCTTCAGGATAGAGATTATCTTCAGGTCGGCGTACTGGTTCACGATCTCCAGGGCGCCATTCCTCCGGTTGTCGTTTGACAAATTCACCTTCTGGTCGTAAATTATCCTCTGGTTTTATAGGCTTGGGACGCTCAGCTGGACGCCAAGTTTCTTTTTGAGGTGAAGTAAAGTCCCCTTCGGTTTTGAGATTATCATCAGGACGACGAATAGGGGCTCTGTCTCCCGGACGCCATTCGTCAGGTTGACGCTTATAGAAGTCGCCTTCGGGCTTCAGATTGTCCTCTGGTTTTTTTGGTTTTTCTCTTTCGGCCGGCCTCCACGGCTGCTTTTCTGGTGTACTAAATTCTCCTTCTGGTTTTAAATTATCTTCTGGGCGTCTAACTGGTGCCCTATCGCCCGGTTGCCATTCTTCGGGACGTCTTTTTTCAAACTCGCCTTCAGGTTTAAGATTATCCTCCGGCTTAACAGGTCGAGGTCGTTCAACTGGTCGCCATTGAGAACGTTCAGGTTCTTGAAAGTCTCCTTCAAGGTGGAGATGGTCTTCGTGATGAACAGCAGTGGTTCGGCTAACGTGCTTCTCATCGTAATCATGTTTGTACGCAGAAACCACGCTCGTCGTATGCTCCACATCGAACAATGGCTCCGGTACATCATTGTGTGGACAACGATGACGCCTAATAAAATAAAAAAGATTTTTTTTATTAAGTGACATATTTTTATTAGGGAAATATTTACGATTTACTCGAATTTAAAGTTCACTTTTATATATTAAAAAAGAAAAACATTTCTTTAAAATCTATTTGCACCTTGTTATAAAATAAGGATGAAGATTAATTGGAAATCGTTGACGTAAAGGCAAAGGTGGTAGCGTCAGTGAATCGGCCATCACTTGTTTTCATTTCACATAGTTTTCACTATTTTAACCATAACACACTAACATTGTAGAGTTTTAACTAAGATTTATCGTTAAATTAACTATTTAAAATGTTTGAATTACAAGATAAACAATTTAACAGCATGTTTACATCTATTTTGATATGTAACGTAAGTCATGGATATTATGAATAATATTTACTAAAATATTAATTATAAAAACCAATAGTTTCAAAATTTACAAGCCGATTCAATCTTTTATTTGATAACATTTTGAAATGGTCGAGTCATGAAGGACTTTCGCAGGCTGTTCACAGGCACTATTCACAGGCACGCGTCGTGTACTGCCGTATTTGGTTCCTAACTTTCAATTGTACTACATTTTCATCCATTGGTACCAACTTGATTATTTAACAAAAAAAAAACACTAATCATTTTAAATTTGTTATAAACGCATTATTCACTAAAATATACTAGACATTACCGTCCTGAACAATGAAAATAACAATCCTGTAACTGATGTGATTCAGTTACTATAGCAACTGTTGATTGAAAACTCCGCAGGCTACGCTTGTATTGTATACCGATTTAGTTTAATCTTTCATAACAAAGTTCAACTGTCCTGTTTTTTTGTTATTCCAAATTCAAAAATAACATATTTGCTCGCTTTAACTCGGACATTTAACGTGCACAGTACCCTAAATGAAGGTTTTGTTTTGTATGCAAAACGTATTGGAGCAATAGAAAATGTTTTTATACTTCTTTCTTTGACAAAGATAAAAGGTCGCCTTTGTCCACTATTATGACCATAATAATACAGTTTAACTAAAAGGTAATTTAATATTTAAGATTCCTTAGCATTCCTTAATAATGTAATTTCCCAATATATATTTAAAATTACGAAATGCGAATTTCCACATGATAATTGCCAATATTGGCACGATATTCCGATATCTTACTATGAGTTTACAATTTCTTTTTCTTTTTTCAGGTAAATAGTGAAAGATTCGTCGATTTATCCTATAGACGCCCACTGATAGGCATATCCCTTCCTCACAGATATCTATGGAGGTATACAATGATCGCCACGCTTGGCAGGCGGGTTGGCGATGGCAGTGGTATGTTATGGCACGCAGAGGAAACCCCTGCCCATCCTCTGGAAGCTCGTTTGTGAGCAATGGCAATCCTATAGTAATATGTAAGTACAAATCCGGGGAAAATAATTCACTGTGCTAGTAACCTTAAACAATAATTTAAAAAATATATCAACCATGAACAAGTGATTAAACATGAGGCTTTCTCGACGAAAATGACACTTAACCTATCTTAACCTTTTCTTAATTGTAATAAATTCTTAGTTCCTTAAGAACACAAGGGGAGTTGTATAAAGTGCAAACGAGAGATTATAAATTGCAATCCTAATTTAGACGTGACTCAACGGAGAAATTTGCAGAAACTCTTTAAGATTTCTTCATCTTGTTTCCATCTGTACCCTTCTTAAAAGGTAATTGTTAATCAATTTATTATATTAATTAGATTGTTGGTTTATATATTCAAAAGATTTTCTAGAAAATTCCTTATTTCACAATTATCATATTTGCCAATGTCAATATTTTAATGTTTTATTTTATTTCATTAGCAATAATCCAAAGTTATATAATACATATTATTGTTATTTTATTTTTATAATGCACGTTATATAAAAC
>DWIC01000167.1:0-14487 GCA_018248135.1 Battus belus
CCTCTGGAAACTTGCTTGTAAGCAGTGTCAATCCTGTATAATTAATTCACTAATGCATTATCATTATTTAAGATTGTATTCCAGTAATCGAACCTGGGACTACTATTCCAAGTGTCAGATCTCTACCTGGGCTACCACTGCTTGATATTAGCAGTACGCACGCGGAATATAAAGACTTAAAAGTTAAAAGAAATAATGAAAAAATCATCATCAACATCATTATATATACAATAAAACGTCCACTACTGGACATTGGCCTACCTCGTAAGTTTCCAGTATGTCCAGTTGGAAGCGAACTGCACCCAGCGTCTTCCGACCACTTTACTAGGTAATTTATCCAACTTTTAAGCTAATATCCTATACTGTGCTTGCTAATATGCGGTAGAAGTAGCACCTTGATGATCAAGCTGCCATTTGTTCTGTAATGTGGCGTGTTCACGGCCAGATCAAGTTGCCAATTCACTGGACTATGCAAGGTACTGTCATTTATCTGAGGGTCTCTTAGCCGAGCATAACCCTCCATGGCACCTAAAGTTACTGCTACAATGAGGCTATATCGGACTGTTTCCGTGTAGTATGAAAGCTATATCACTAAAAGCCATGGAAATGAGGCAGGCATTTCAAGTTGAAGAGAAATAGGAGGAGGAAATCTATGGGTTTTTTCATGGTCCCTGATTTTAAAGGTCTCTGATTCATTCCTCTGTCTTAGGTTCCACGGAAACCATATTATTAATAATTTTTTGGACTGTTTTATTTTCATTCTAAATCTATAGGTAATCATTATATACATCGTGCGAAAGAGAGCGCGATACAATACTTTTCGACTTATGATTGGCTGACGATTTTTATAGTTTGATCATTGTTGTCATAGTTGTAGAATTCAATATAAATATGGGCTAAGTTTATTGCATACACAATCTAGTCCACGGACCCTACCGCTCCGTGGACTCAGTTTTGATGAAATTGTAAAAGTCTCCAGGCTAACAGCACTCACTTCACCAAAAATCTAATCAGAATAAACACAGTTCTACTTCGGACTTTGTAATTTTATTATCTCCAAGACCTACTGGCCCTAGGATGAATCCCACAAAACAATCCCAACGCTGAGTAGAAAATTGTATATTTATCGTACCTTTTATTTAATCAAGTGATTAAATAAAAAATAATATGGTAAAAATATGCAGAGGAGACAGATAAAGATAGGAAATCAAAACAGTTAAATTAGATTAGAATAAGTAACAATTTTTCAAAGATAAAACATATTATATCTATTATTATTAGCTAGTTCATGGACCCCACTGCTCCGTGAACTCAGTTCTTTAATAAACTCCAGGTTGGCAACAACAACATCGAGAAAACATTAAAAAAATCTAGTATTATTATAATTACTATATATCTGGAAATTCATTTTGACAGAAAACTTACATGTACAGACTATCAGATCAGAGCTGATCAGGCCAGTAAAAAATAAAAGATTTACTGGCTGGTAAGTAGACAGTTCCAAAATTAAACTTCACTAAAATTAAAAACCATATTCTGTTCCATGAATGCATAATAAAGCCGGTCTGGGCATAAGGCATAACACTCCCTGGAACTCCGCTAACATATCCAAAAAAATATACAAAAAACGGTGATAGCCAGTGTTAATAATATAATACAAAATAAAAATAAACGTAATACCGATAGTTTCTTCAACAATAATTAACTACCACTGGAGACTTCAAAAATAATATTAAAAATGTATTGAAAAAATTATATTATTGTATCCAAGAATACTATAAAGATGTTACTGAGTGGAATTAAATGTTGTTGATGCTCACTCAGGAAGCTAATTATTGTCAAGCACTTTATACCTATATTTATAAAGACCAGCTCTTAACAGAACTGCCTTCCGAGCCGATGGTAGCTTGTAGTGACAATGCTCGCATTTCATGGTGATTAACGATCCGAAAATGCTATTCAAATAAAGAATATATTGAAGTTAATACAATTATATCAAGCCACTCCAACATTGATATTTTCCAATGCTACCAAAACATAGGAAAAACTATAATTAGCCCTGTATAGTTTACAAGAAATATAGTGCATGAATATCTATAAATGCTGACTGTCTATGAACTGATTTAAAAGTCCTGTAAGGTGTATAAACAAAGATCAGAATGTCAAAAGAACTCGGCAAGGTCTTTTATGACCAGAAACAAGAGTACTCCATTTAAACATGTCAAGGTTAGATTCAATCTGAACTGAACTTACAAGATGCTACATCATTATATGTGGTTCATCTCCAAGAACAAATAACCTGATCATAAAATTTAATCAAAGCTTGTCTTTGGTACATTCCTATGCAAGTCCAAAATGAAAAAAACAACACATTTTCCAGATAAAATTTATTAATGATTATATGTTTTTTATTTTATGTGCTTTTTGTTAAAATTATTTGAATTAAGCGGACCAGATAGTAATATAATTTCTGCACATGTTGATATTCGGTGTCATTTACTAATCCTCTCAGGCATTTAAAATTTGTACACCGATTCGCAAAAGGTTGTTGATAATATAAGTTTACATATTGTTGATGAGAAATAAAAATTTGTTAAAGATGTAGCCATGTGAAATTAACTATAAAAAACGACATTACTTTCCGGTCCTCCTAATATGTATTTGTAAGGTCATAACTACTTTCCTCACTTATTCAATGTCATCATATTTCGAATCTTGAGCACTCAAAGCTTTTTTAAGTTATAACGCTTAACCCTTCAGCGCCCACAGGGGTGATCCTCATGAAAAAATACTATTGAGCCCTTCAGACATGAATTCTTTTCCATTCAATACATTTTTTTTGCATGTTATTTCTATTTACATTATAATTTATCATTGGAAACATTGCAAATGTATAAAGAGCTCTTATAAGCATTTTAAGTGTGCTCTTATTAAGAGTGGATCAAGGAATTAGGCTTTGGGACAAGGGTAATAATTTTCTGGACCAAGGAGGGTTAAATATTCAAAAACTTTAAATAAATAAATAAAGAGTAAAAATACAAAAGAATTCAGATATAAAGCTTTTTATTTATCAATCAAAGTCCCTCGAACTCTCTTCTCAACACCACTATTAGAAGGTGTCTCCGCTTGTCTCTTATTCATACCTTTCCTCTCCAACTGCTTCTCAATTATCCTTGCATTATTTGCATAGCTGTCTGCCACCTCTCTGGCCTCAATTTCATCTTCTTCTTCATCTATAGTGGAGACAGTTACTGAACTGAACTTGCCCATATTTTTGGTGTGTTTCGTGACCATTATCTTTTTAGGTTGAGCAAGTGCAACTTGTTTATAAATATCTGTCATAGTGCCTTCACCTGCAGTTTGGACAAGGGCTTCATGCATTATAAAAACAACGTTACTGTCCTGTTTATGTTTGTAGTATATCGGTATTGCACATTTTTTGCACTTTAACCTATACTGTCTCTCTACACCCTTCTCTCTCTTGAGGTAAACAGTTTCGTCAGGGTCCGCAGTGATCTTATGAGCGTGTTTAGAGCCGTCTATAACTCTGGCTTCATCTGTAGGACGTAGCGGCAACCTGTCTATCGTGCAGTCCAAGATCAGAGACATCTGGCCACAAAGACAATAATAAATGTGCAAAGGTTTCGTCTCATTATATTCTTCTTGATCTTTCGTGTCGGAGCACACTATACTTTTAGATACTACTTTTGGCATATTATTGGATTACAAACTTTACAATATAAATAGTTAGCACTTGTTAATATTTACAGGTTTTTTCAACTTAAATCTTCAACCTTTTAAAAACAACACAAAATATACGTGAAATAAACTCTATACTTCACAATACTGACTTTGACAATGACAAGTTATAAAATTATAAAATAGGGTTACAAGACTAAAAATTTGAGCCTATCTTATTATATCTACTTTTTAAATTATATTTTATGAAAAAAAAACTGCATTCTTGAGCATTAGGAAAACATTCAATACTTAAAATGTAATAAAATCAAAAAATAATTACCACGTATGATCTAAAATACCTACAAGTGAATATTTCTTATATATTGCTACTAGAATACTAGTGTGCTGCTAATACGCTGAATATAATGATAAATGTATATTAAAAATTACAGAGTACCTAACATATGTACCTAATATACACGAAATACGGTTCTAGGCTAAAAGAGGTTTGTTTTAACAAATAATCTTAAAACATAGTTTTTTGCGATTGGTTTATCATTGATGCCGCTTTTTTGCGAACTGTGTCGTCATTGCGCCGAACATGTTCTGCGTAAAAGATCCCCCACGCCTCTTGACTAATGTAAATACTTGTATTGTGCGAGAGAGAAAATACATATTTACGCGTTATCTTTGCTTTCTTTCTCGGGTAACGATTGTTATTACTTCTTAATCTGTATTTTATTTATTTTTAAATTTCGGTATCATTTGAATTTATTTACAATAAAAAATATTAGTTGTAAATAAATTAATTATTAATTCTTTCTAAAAGTAGTACCAAGATTTTTTTTTATCTACGAAGAATTCTTAGTCATAAGTATAAAAATATTTTAACTAAACAATATTACGTAACAATACAGTTAGAAATTTAACTGTTATATTTTTTTCATTTTATTTTAATTCTATTTTAATAATATTTGTATATTTTATTTCGGTCCATAATAAAAATCATGAGGTTATATCTTGGATATAGATAAAGAAAGATCACCGTAGTAGGCTGTCAACTTCAGAGCGATTGTCTTTTATTCAACCGAATTGTGTTTCATTGCACATGTTCATCGATTTATTAGCGTTTTAGAGGACGTAAAAGAAATTACTTAATAAAATGGGTGCCATAAAAAGCAAATACCGTGTCTCTAATGCGGGGCTCACCGGCACCGATCTACAAAATATAGAAAATGAAAACAAACGCGATAATCCTGGAACTTTGGATGAATTGCACAAAAAGAGTAAAGGTAAGTCTCTAACGATACTTGAGAAGTATTTATTGCACAGCCAAGCGAAAGTTAGAATACAAGGAATTTATTAAAATTTGTTATTCAGTCAGAAATCGCTGTTAACACATTGGCAAAACGATCGAAAAAAAGTTTGGTTACCTTGTGATGTAATGTAAGCAAAGAACTCGTCTTGGCCTAGTTTACTTTCTTAAGAGAATTATGAGCTATTTTCACAATAAACTACGTTACAATTCGTCGAATCTGACTGATATTATATCGTACCTTAAAAATTTTCAGCGCATTTTTTAATAAAAAGTGGATTTATAATGGATCTCCCTATAACAGGAGTAAGAATTAATATGGTGAAGAGAACCTCTTAACCAATGAGTTTTTCATTAAATACCAAAAAAACTCTATGGGTGACTTTGTATTAGTGTATTTACACCTCCAACATATATAGAACTAGTGTGTGTGTGGACGTGTTCTCTCTCTCTCCGGCCTTTTCCCATGTCTATTTGGGGTCGGCTCTCCCAATTGCTTTTCATAGTTGATTGGGAGAAGTTTTATTTGGCTATAAGTTTTACGGCCGGTTGCCACCTGACAAGCTGCCAAGGCAGTGTGACCCCTCCTGCTAACTGGGGCTTAGGATGCCGCCGTTGGCTTCCGCTCTTCCCCCGCCATCCTCAACACGACGCCCTGCCTAGCGCCGCTGCTTTCCAACAGCCCGGGCCCAGAATATGTCCGGGTGGCCTATTGAAAATGTGTGGATGTGTTAGCAGGGATATATGAGCAACCAATAAGATAGAAAATTATCAACATAAGTTATTTTTATTCTGTTATTTCTTTAATGACCATAATTTAGAAATCTCAAGCTAGTGTGTAACACTCACAGGTTTCTTAAAATGACAGAATTGCATTGAAGCACTGTGTAACAGGAATAAGCCGATTGCAAGATATAATGCGAGATTAGAAAGTCATCCTAATCAATTCGCAGTGCAGCTGACAATTCCTTTGTCAATGTGCTAGATGAAATAAAAATAAATTTTGGACATCAAAAGCACCAATCAAATGTAGAGATATTACTACATATTATTATAATTGTCCAATACATATGCTCATAGGCTGTCATCTGCGGTACAGAGAAATTTTTTTTTAATTTAATTAATTAAAAATTTTAACTATTAAATATAATGACACCAGCTCCTTAGCTTGTCTTGTCTAAGACTGGTTTACACAACTAAGTGGCAATGTGCGTTTGTGTCCATAATTACTCCAGCTATGTGTTATGTAAAGTACCATTTCATTATTCCAGAGGTGATGCCTGTGAACTTTGAAGGTGGCAAGCTGATGGTGAACAAGGGAATATCTAATCATTTCCAGGTATTATCAATTTTAATATTTGTTGGTAACTACGAAGTGATACACATATTTCACTACATAACTATAATTTAGTTGTCTACAAAATATATTCTATTCACGCTTATGGTAGCTGCTAGAAGCTTCATACAATGTCATAATTGTTAACCCAGGTGTCCTTACCTATAACACGCTTAAACAGAGAGAATATTTGGCATGTTTGTCAAGTAACTCATACTCAAGAGCTTCGAGAAACATTTAATGTATTCAACTTGAACTGGGACACCACTTGTCTCGTCTATGTGGGCTAGCTTCTGTAACCTAGCTGCTCTTTGGTCATTTTGCATCTGGGTTAGCCTTATTCAAGCCAATCTAACACTTCAAAAAATCCCATTGGACACTTGATATCACCAGCTATATCAAAGGAGGAACCTCAGTGATCCAAGATGGCACTGTAAGTAGTATATAGTAGTATCCTCCTCCAGGCATGTCTTGCATTGGAGAGGTATAGAGGTTTTGTATATGCTGCTTACTGCCGAGACCTGCAGTGTTGGCTAACCTAATCAAATTTAGATTTGCTTTTAAGAGGCCTACATCTTTTGAAAGGTTATAGAATTATTTTAATGTTATCTTGCTCCCATCTCCTCTACATACTCATTCATTAATAATTTATTTCTAGTAATTTTGTTATTTAGATTCTAGTGTAGATACATGTTCAGCGTTAACAACACCACACATTGCTATTTTCTCATTATCGTAAGTTAGCTATTCCTTTAGAAAATGACATTGCATTATCTATAGGGATCCTGTACAGTTCCTTGCATGTGTCCTGTCATAAGTGTCCAATCAGAAGCTGCTTCTATGTTTTTCTTGTTGATGTTTTTGCTGTTATGCGGCTCTTACAGCTTCATCGGACAATGAGCTCACGGAACCGGGGTCCGTGAGCTAAACTTAACCTACTCCTACTACATCAGTAATCTGATGTAGTCACACCTCGGTGCTTCGCATCGAGTACGACCTGGTGAGCGGCACGGATCCGCTTTGTGTGGATGAGTAACGTGTAGCACATGGACAGTGTAGATTTAGGGATGGCAGCGTGAACGAGTCAAGTTATATTAACACAATAACATAGCAATATGTTTTTGTGTCTAACATGAAGTGATGTGGGGTTAGAAAAGTACTACAACATCCCTCACACATAGATTATTTGGAATTTGTAAATATGTTGAGATATAAGTGTTGGTAACCTTTATAATTAAATAAAATCGTCAAATTTTAGAACAAGATGGTAAGTGTCTGCAGCCCGATGGTCAAGCAGCTAATACTTGTATCAGTCAAAGTTGACCATAATGCTCATGTTATTGGTAATTACAAAAAAGGTTAATAAAAATATAGCGTGCAATTATAAAGAAAAAAATACCACAGGAGGTGCATATTACTAATGCATCACATCACGATGCAGGCAGCGCATGATTGGTCATTGTTACAATCAATGAGGGAGGTTTGCCATGCAGTCGGCACTGGCAATCAACAGTAGCAACATTTGGAAAACAAAAGCAAAGATAACTTCATAATTACATAATATAACACTACAAAATGGTACATACCTGTGCGTCTCACTCATGTTGTGTCATGTCCCAGAGACATATGCATCTGTCACCAGTCTGTCGGCTTTGCTAGAATAAAGTAAATGAATCAATGAACATTGACTTGTTAATATATTTCAAACAGCACACTCTGTGATTTGTAATATGTCACTGACATGACATACAGTCAGTGATGGAGAACTACCAATATGTCTCAGGAACAAATTTACACTTAAATCTACCAGATATTGTACAAAATAGCAAGTTATGACAAACAGTCATATATACATACCACCATTAAGATGAAAATAATGTTTCTCAACAGGCAGCAAACCTTTATATAGCTTCATATTTGAAAACACCAAAATCTGCAAATAGAAAGACAGTAATACAATTAAACACACTTCCATTAAGTAATTCATCCATAAACAAATGAAACAGAAAGTGCTGGAGCTCGGAATGTAGCAAGAAATTACTTAAATTGTATGGGAATATCTGAAAGATCTCCCGAATATCACTTAAAAACACACATCATTTAAAAACAAAGGTACAATAACCTACCAACTGGAGTAGGTAGTACCAGGCTCGCTTATGATGGACCTTTTAAGAAGCCTCTAGGTCAGCCAGAGAACAGTGGAGGGCTATGCTCTAAATTTCGCTGCAACATCGAATTCAAAGTGAGGATCTCTTCATAGAAGAATCAAGGTGGGCAGTTGGTGCAGAAAGATTCTGGAGTGACAACCACAAGCCAATACACGCTCTGCGGGTAGGGCAACCACTAGGTGGACTGGCATGAGCAGATGTGTTGGCGGACAATAAGCTGTTAAGACAAATAACTGTTAAACTGTAAGTTAATTTCCCATTGTAAATATATCTTTTAATCTTTTAGCATCAATAAAGGTCCAAAACCTTTATTGATGCTATTATTAGCCCAAATCTTTGTTTTTTCTTTAGACTGTGCAAGGCTAATCCTCAGCTCCACAGCAACTTGGTTTGGGTGACTTTCCAATCTCAATTTACACCTCCCGCTACTCTCTTTAATTTTCTGTTGCAGTGTTTATTTTTAAAATATATTTAGAAACCACAGAGCATTGGACACTTGCTCCCGGATAATCAGGAGAAACTGATGGACAGTTTCTCTTTCATAGTGTAAATGTTACAAACTTACATTAATTCTCCATTTTGTGAACCACTTCTGCATTTGATCCAAGCTGCGCAGTGTAAGCGAGGCATTCTTAGGACATGTATCACTGGCCGGGATGACTGGATCATCTGCAAAAGTTGCAAAGTATATGTCATTGGTTTGGCGCAAATCACTAGTGAAAATTGTGTATAGTACAGGACCCGGTATCGATCCCTGAGGATTAAAAGGGTCTCTACATTGAACTTTAGTTTGGAACATTCTGTTTGTTAGATAAGTTTACATAACAGAAAAATGTGTGAGTTTATAGAGATTTTATGCCGAAGACATGGCTTTTGTGCCAAATTTTATCAAATGCTTGCTCTATGTCCAAAATGCTATGGAGCAGTACTCTCCAGTATTATATTCTTATCTAAGAGGTTCTCTTGAGAACCTTTTCACTTTCAAACACTTTTTCAAATAATTTCGCAGTGACCATTAAAAAACTAATTGGTCTATATGAAGATAATTCATGACTTGGTTTTCCAAGCTTTAGAACCATTATAACCAGTCATACTCTCCAAGGGGTTGGGATATCTGGTTCATGACCGGAAACACCAGATCTTTAAATAATTTTTTGCCAATAATCAAATCCTGGTGCCTTTCTATTATCTGACCAGACTAACAATCTCTCTCAAGTTAATTGGATTGATAGGCAGACTTAGTTGGAAATCTTTATTTGATAAGTTTTGTATATCAGAATCATTTAATAATGAATAAGCTTCAATAGGGGTAAACACCTCAGCTAGGTGGACTCCAAACACTTCCACCTTTCCCTGGTTACATCTCGCCCAGCTGATGGCTGTGGACTGGTGATTGTGGCAATCTTTGGGGGAGGCCTGTACAGAAAGTTACAAGCTTAACAAGATAAATATATACCGCAAACATTATATTTATATATATACTTTTTTAACATCTCATACATTTATACAAATTTTATAAAGAAATCTGTGGATATTTTGTATAAATTATAGAACAATGTTATTAACATAAAATTTATAAGAGTTTTATAGATTATTTATTTACTTACTATAGTAGTCTATTAACGAGAACATTTTATTTGTAACCCTTACAATTATTTGGTATAGTGGCCATTTTGGTTTTTAGAGGTTATATGACTTGTATACACATTAACATGTGACTAAATTGCAGTTTTCTTTTTATTTACAATTTTTAATAGAATTTTTGATTACAGCTTTTACTATATTTTTCAAACACATACTTTAGGTATTGGTACCTATTAGTTTCTAGGCATTTAGGTTTAGTAATTTATCAGCACATATATAATTTATCTACATGCCATTTCAATTGAATGAAACAAAACTTACTCGTGTAAGAATTGCACTAGGAAACTTCGAAAACCGTACACACTAGTCATCATACACAAATATTTTTGATAAACATTAGGATAACGGCTATTGATAACAATTTAGCTTGGAATTAGTGAACCAAATTACCTCGATCCTATTGGCTCGGCGTCATTTCGAACTGATTCTAATTACTGGAACGAAAGTTTTGAACCTATTAAAATTCTTGATGCTACATTTAGTTAATCGTGAGAAAACGCAGTACGCAGACAAAACATTTGTATGCACACGTTTTTGTTTTAATTTTTCTTTTGTTTTAGTTTTAATTTAATTGACGTTTGACAGGTCTCAAATCAGGGCCATCTGTTATCGCGGGTTTAAAGTATAACTTTTACGTTCCAGTTTTCCCAATGTAAATAATCAGTAGCCGATAAACACTGTTATAATAAAAAATAAACAATATATTACTTATGATTTTGGAATAGGTCGTGGATTAGATCATTCTAATTGTTGAAATATTTCTAAATAGTTAAAATCTTCTTACTAGTGCCCAAAAGTGTTTTATGTATTATGTATATAAGTATTTTAAAATCATATGCCTTTTTAATCGTCTCCTACAGGTTTCAAGTCAAAAATCATCTTTTCAAATATATTTAAAACATGAACTAAACTTTTCAAACATGTTTCTAGATGTCGCCATCTCCCGAGATATGAAATCTTTTGCTTTTGTGCAAAATTGATAAGGATATTTTCCCTTATTGCTTTGAATCTATTTTTCGTACCGACACTACCACAATTTATTCTGGATATATTTTTAATTGCAAACATATGGGGATTTCATTATACTTATCAATAGCCAAGTACACAAATGAATGGTGAATTTTAAAAATAGTATCTTGCTGCTTTAAATTAATTAATGCTGTAATTGTAAGCTGTTCTAGCACCTGCATCTAAGGAACTTCCCCGTCTTTTTGACCTTACTCGTCGCGAGGTGAAGCGAGAGGCGATGTATAGAAATAGAATTTAGTATGGAAAAAAAAAAGTAAAAAAAATGTTTAAGTTGAACTGTTTAATATTGCAGATAAATGTACTAAAAACACCTATGACAAAATTTGTCATTTTTGAAATATACAAAATTTAAACATATGCATTGATTGAATTAAAATAAAATCGTGGGGCACGTCCAATATCTACAATCGAAGGACATGGCATGTGACTTCACCCACCTAGTGAACGAAAGTATATCAATCACAAACTGAAACCAAAACATGAACTCATTTGCACGAGCTATTTCACTGGTTTTGCCTTGTAAAATCTTCACTACCTTTAGAACTATCAAAGATTATCTTAAAGTTATCATTTCATTGTTCAATGAATATGATACAGTTAATCCCAAGGTCATCCAAAATTCATTTAAAGTGGACGTGCCTAACCTAACATGCCCTGACGCCGCCACACAGTCCTCGACAGGATACCAAATCTTTGACAACTTGGCGGTGGCCAACTGGCTTTCGTGTTCATTTCACTTGTAGCTCTTTGGCATTGCATGGTAATGCACCCTCTGTAGTTATCGGGCTGTAGCTGTATCTGTAGCTATCGGCATTTCTGCTTGGCTCCAGCTGATTTAATACATTCTCGTGCAAGGTGTTTACTCGTACACTTCATACATCTGCTGAACAATATTTCTGAGTGTTTTACATTGTGGGAAATTTTGATGCCTTTAGTAAATGTATATCCACCCACCTTGAGGCCCATTATTGATTTTATTTCATAAATTTTATTTGTTCTCCTCTTTGACTAAATAACATTAAGCAGAGCCTTTTTCAGCTTATTGACCGCATCCTGAACTTTATAGGCCTTATACCAGATGTTCAACTATTCTTTTTGGAGAAATATAAACTCCAAACCAAACTTTTTTCAATCACTCTTATAGGCCATCTTATGCGCCCATAATTTCAACAACCAATGAGTTTTTGTTCAAGTTTGTTGAAAGAAGATCATAAGATCATAGAACTGTTGGTAGTTGTTAATGTTTTTGCCAATAATAGGTGGCAGTTTGGGCACTTACTTTGTTTGTGATTTTTTTTTGGGTACCTGATGATTGTTGAGGTGGGGACAGTGATGGGTTCAATTTTCGTTTCTTCTTATTTTTTGTCTTAACCACTCTGTTCGACTTCTCCAGATAGCTTCTGATCTGTATTTCTTTTGGTTACTGGAGCTACGTTCTTTTGCTCCAAAACGGTCTTCAGCTGTAAAATAATGAAAAACTTTTGTTTAGGTATTTAGCTAAAATAGAGACTAAATTTGGTGTTGTTCGCATTGGAGCTTTTCTTCTTTATAGTAAATACATTGCCTCTGCTCTAATTCTGTTTTAATGCGGCCGCGATGGTCAGGAACAATTATATGAACATGGAACTGCATTAGTCATAAGTATTCAATAGTACACCTCACACTCATGAGGACAGGCGTGGACAGGCGTGGACAGACGCTTATTCCATTGGTGGTTGGTTGTTTACCTATGGGGTACTCGGGGCTTAGGGTGCGCAGCATGCCGCAGTCGGGCGGATGGGTTTCGCTGCCCAAAAATGCCAGGAGATGAGTGCGTACACGGCTTCTGCTCTCTAAAGTCGTTAGCTGCTCGACAGTACAGCATCCACTCCAAATCCAAATTTTCACTCCACGGCAATGTCAGCAGCCGTCAGCAGCATAGGGCAATATCTATGTTGATGCCCAGAGACTTTTTGTGGAAACGACCCAAAAAACTCATCACTAGAATCTCTCCTTACAAATTGTCGTTACAAATAGTCAATAGACACTTTAATGCACAGTCTCATCTAGGAGCACATGATATTTTCTGCATTGCTGACTTTCTTGAATGCCATAAATACTTACATACATAACACACAACAGAATATTGCAAATAAACAAACAATTTTTAGAAACTTGACGTGTTTTATGCACCAAAAAGTGTGTATCAATGACTTGCCAATTTTATTTCTCACTTTACATTTGTTGTGTACATACATTGTGGATGTCGAGAGAAGATTGCCTCAGTATTTTGGCCAATTTGACAAAACTAGGCAATTTAAAATGAAGCCAAAAGGCAACCACCACAAACTCAGCTTAGTTTTTTATTTAACACTTTCATAAATGAAACTCTGTGCCAGCATAAGCAGAATTCATGCATTGCTTGCAGTCAGGTTGTACAGAGCAGTTTCTCCTCAAAAGTAATTTGGATTAATTGAAATATGAAAAAATTATTGACTCATCATGCTAAACAATTAGAAATGAAACATCCAAGTATTCAGGTGGCTGACCGACATCAAGTAATACTACGAGCTTATTTTTCACGGAGATTTAATCCCTTAAGACATACAGCATTCAATTTTATTACCTTTGCACTGGTGTACAGGGATCTGGAATCAGCAAAGGTCCAGGTGAACTGCAAGGGTTCTGGAGATGTTTTAATGTCACAGGTCAAAGGCTCCACATCCCACTAGACAGCAACTAATATCTCATTCCGGGATGACAAGCAGAGAGATCATTCTGGAGTCAATATATAATTCAAATACATATATAATTGTCCTGCAGTGATTGTACCAATGGCAGTGAAGACACTCTGTGTTTGCCACCATGCTGTATGGTGGCCCTAGATGAGCCCATATGAATAGCTCTCAATTATTGTTAACTATTTACTTTTATAATAGGGGTTGAGTTAACCTGCTCCCCCACTAAACCTGCAGATTAAAAATATTTATAAATATAAGTCTAACTTATTCAAACAGCTCGTCTTAATTGAATTTCAGGTAAATTTTATAATTTTATGCGAATACGAAATGATCGTTCGTTAGCATGTTGTATTCCAATACAGAGTTGTGCATTTTATATTTACAAATTGATTTTTTTTGAAACTGGTTAATTTGATTGATTATCATTTTGTTTAATTATACATAAACTTATTTCATCGTAGAACGATTTTATGTAACTAAACTGCACATTATAAATGAAAATTTATAAAAAATATATATCCCTTCCGATAAGAAATGCACATGGAAGCTGTAGGCGGTATCCACTGTCTCAAGCCCACTCAACGTATGTAGGGT
>DWIC01000168.1:0-14482 GCA_018248135.1 Battus belus
ATGCTACGCTACGCTACACTGCACTTCACCACACTACACTGCATTCCACTACACTTTACTTCACCACACTACACTACGCTATGCTACGCTACGCTACACTACACTATACTATACTTCACTATGCTACGATACGCTACACTACACTTCACTGCACTACACTTTACTTCACCACATTACACTACGCTATGCTATGCTACGCTACACTGCACTGCACCACACTACACTGCATTCCACTACACTTTACTTCACCACACTATACTACGCTACGCTACACTACACTGCACTGCACCACACTACACTGCATTCCACTGCACTGCACTACACTGACAATCAATACCTTTTTATACACGATTCTTTTTGTTTAATTACGTTCTTAAACCTTTTTTTTTATTTCGTTCGAGGACAAATGGTTCACAACTATGAACAAATGTTTTAATCTATCTTGCGTTTCTTGTGATAAAAGCCAATAGTTAGTTTTACTATTTTCCTACCACGCTTTAAATCATTACTCATCACGAATCATACAAACATAAGCCAGATTTAAAAAATTAATCGAACTGGTTCAGCTGTTTTGCATTTAGCAACACATTTACTGATTAATTTTTATTTAACAATACGCGTTTATATACGATCGTAGTTGTTATATAATCGTGGGCTATATACTAAAAACATAGTTTTATCTATACATGGAATTCGACTTCATAAAGGTAGTAGTAATTCTTTCTATGGAAATTAAATGCGCTTTAAAAATGTAATCCCAGAAATGTAACACAATACTTCCAGTGCTGGATTTAAAACTTTGTTGTGTGCTAAGGATAAATAATATTAATAACATAATACTGTAAATTACTTCATAGAAGAAGAAATACCTTGAAGAATACGTTTTCATCTACAGGCTTTTATAATATTTTCTACATAGTTCCGCTTATTTTCGTATGCTTGTTCTTTTCACGTTTGTTTTTTATCAAACAGATGGTAGAGTCATTTTGACGTCAATAAGAGATGTGATCCATCCTAAGTTAAATAAAGAATTTTCGAATTTTACTCTGATAAATATTACTCTATTTATTCCTATTTATATTATATTTTATATTTAAATTCACTTGTCATTATTTTCTTTGTTATTGTTTTTGTTCATTCGATGCGATCGATTCCCAAATTGTTTAATCAAACCGGACCACAGATTCCAATTACTTTAATCTGTTCTTTTGTGTAACTAATTTGTTGCGGCAACACTAGAAGCTTCGAGATCATTCACTTCGTTTCGCATTGTTAGATGTATCACAATAAGAGTAGCGTAAGAAAGTACTAAAGTATGACTTGTATTATGCATACCTAGGACTTTTTTCTGTCTTTCTCTTACGAGTAAGATCTATCTACCAACAGTAAACTATATATCAATACCGCCAGTAAACTGTAAACTTTTAACTTCTCGAAAACTATGAACTCCTAGAGAAATATCTTATCTCCGGTAAACTATCCACCTCTATTTGTTTTGCTTACAGTTTTCTGCGATTGCTGGGGCGTGGTGAATCATGAGTTCTTGCCACACGGTAGATCGGTGAATATTCCTTACCTGTAAGTAATGCGTAATTTGCGCGAAGCAATCCGCCATACATGCTAATGATACCGCAGTCACCGTATTTCCCAAGGGGATTACTTTGAAGGGGACAAAAAAGATATTCAAGAATAAATAAATAATTTTTGAAAACACAAATTCGCAATACTTATTGAACACACTGTATGTATGTATGTGTGTATGCGTGTATGCGTGTATTCGTGTATGCGTGTATGTATGTATGTATCTTTATATAATTTTTTTTTAATCTTCGTTATTATTTTCCTTCAAATTTTTTATTTTACTTTTTTGTTTTTTTTTTAATTATGTACTTATTTCACTTAACTTCATTATTTTATATAAAGCCGCGTGTGTGCATGCATATGTTTTAAATAAATAAAACAATAAATTATACCAACATCATTTTAAATTATTATATATTCCCTTATAGAAATTTTTGAGCCTTGCAGTAGGATCCATGGGCTGAAATGACAACGACAACGTTTTGAATATATACTTTTGTTTTCTTAGAAATAGAAAGAGACCTCCTGCAAATGACTTAGATATGACGTAGATCGAAGCACACAACGCTGTTAAAAGCAAGTTATAAACGGCCAAGCTCCCAGCGCTTGTCCATCGGCATTAATGTCTTCGGCTAATGGTTGCGCGAGCTCGTAAACCGCGGCTTACCTGCCCCTCATTACTCAACACTTATATAGCTCTGCGATCGATATACTAAACACGTGGGCCGTGGTCTACACAACCGGGAAACATTTTTTTTACTTCTTCGTTTGATGACTTATTTATATAAATTAATGTATTGATATTTACAGTAAAGTAAAACGCATAGACGTTTCATACGAAATGTTATATGACAGATAATAACAGTGGTACAGTTGCGCGACGTATGAATGACAGGTTATGTATTAGGGGGACCGGAAAGTATATTCTGTGCATTTATTTTACAGAAAAACCGATTTATTTTTACCGCTCCGGCATGAAACTTTGTACACTAGATGACAAAAAGTTAATGAAAGAATATATTGTTGATTAGAAATAAAAACTTGTTAAAAATGTAGCCATGTGAATTTTACTTGAGAAAGCGACATCATTTTCTGGTACACCTAATATAATATTATTTTTTCTTTGCTTAGTCCATTGTGACACACGGGTTAATAATTTGGCGATTGTATGTAACTTCAAACGCTACGTTCTATTTCATATTTATCATATCAATCAAGTATTTACAAAGCAACACAAAGGTATTAATTATAATTTTTGATGTTTCATATTTTTTGTTATTATATATAAATAAATGTTATAAATAAGTGTTTATTTATATATCTAAATATTAAATAATTAAACGCTATTTTTTTCCAATTGCCCCATGGTGTGTCATTAGAAACTCTAGTGAAGTTTTAACGAAATCGTGGGCGTATCTCAGAACAGACCCCATACACCTACGTAATAAACTTCGTAAGGGCAAACGAATATATACGTTTAGAAAGAAATAAACGTAGTTGTAGATATGTAAATAAGTAAACCTTGCCTCGACATGTAAACATGTAAACCTTATTAATGTCATACATATATATGAGATTAATAATAAAGGCGTATAGCAGACGTATCACCACTAGAAATAACGACAAACTTTTCTTTGTAGGCCTTCCATGAACAAGAATTGCTTCCAACCAGACGCATACCAGTAGTATAATAACGTTCTCTAGAAGTTCGCAGCAATATGTGTGTAATTGTATGGTGTGTGATGTGTGTGCGGCTTGGAACGGCAGCGTGGACCACTCAGCAATTCAAGGGAGAATCTGAATCCTCCTTCGGATCGCCCTAGCTGTTCGCGATTAGGGGGCAGGAGGCCGCCCCCGGAAACAGTTGTAGTGGATGGAGAAGTGCTTGCAGTTTCATGAGTGTCTGAAATATGTGTGGTGTGGTGCTCGGGCTATAGAAACCCTGTAAAGGGATTGACGAGGAGTTTGTGCTGTCACGCGGCGTATGTGTGACTCGCCAACGCCGTGTGATGTTGCATTTAAGGCATTACTCGAAGTCCGTCAGTGTGTCGTCGGTCGGAATTCGCAGGTTAGCAATTAGTGCAACTCAGACCTTTGTAGGAAACTGTGTATGCTTTTACAATTAACTCCCGTGTAATACCTATTCCATCCTGAAATAAACTTTCAAATTTAAATGTCATAGACTAGTAAAACAGTCGTGAATTTTAAACATAACCTTATAATATCTATGAAATTTAGAGACAATGAAGTAATCATCGAAGCTTTACAGAAAATGGCACAAAACGATCTGGCCCTTGACAATAAAGCATGGATAAAGTAAAAAATTACTAAAAAAAGAGAGTAATACATATAATAAATTAAATAAGTAATATATATAATAAATACATAATAAAAATTAAAAAACCTTATTATGTAAGAGGAACCAGAAAGTAAATTAATAATAACCAATGTTTTAACATCCAACATTAGACCTACGCGATAAAATGTCGTCGCCGAATATCGTAGCGTTTCTTTTATTTGCGCTCTCTCATATGTGAAAATAAATATATGTTAGGTGGACCGGAAAGTAATATCGCTTTCTTACGTTAAGTTGACACAACTAAATATTTAACAAGTTTTAACAATTCAACTTCGTTATCAACAATCTTTTGTAATCTCGTATTCAAATTTTCATGCCGGAGCGATAAAATTCAATCGGTTTTTCTGTAAAATAAATGCGCAGAAACGACATAACTTTCCGGTCCACATAATATAAACTCTCAAACGGCAGACTTAGGGATGGTAAGGTTAGTAATGTCTTAATGGCTAGTATATGTCTTAAATACTAATTTAAACATGTATCAAATTTCTAATTATCTGTAGACCGTTGAAGTATTTATGGATTTTTGAATGATAACATGTAATTTTATGAAAGTAATACCAAAAAGTAACTGAGTTTATTATTATCGTCTCTTAACAGATCAGGACATATCAGGAAGCCCTCTAACAATACGCTCTTCTGGCATTCGTCTCTTGACACAAGTCATAAATATTCCAAATAAGGAAATAAAACGAATTTAATTTTACTTTCACTGTCTTCAATTTTCAGAAGAGACAATTGTGGAAGCATTCATTTTAATTAGTTTGTATATGTCCGAAACCCAATGCCATCTCAATTACAAAGCGCAGAATTCTTAGAATGAATATAAAAGACAATAAAATTCCTCGAAATCGTAATAAGACTCGAGAAAGAAAACCGTTCACGAAACATCATAAAATATATGTTAAATGATTAATTTAAGGAACTCGTACAAGAATGTTTTGCAAGAGGCGAATGGCAAATTAAGTGAAATCGACTTCCCTTACGACATCAGACGTAAAGGATTCGGAACAGTTTATTGAAGCCGTACGAGAATGAATCTCGCGATTTTTCTAGAACATCTCATTTCGTTCGGTTCCACGAGTACACGTTTAACGTTGTCAACAAATATTTTCCTTTTATCAACATTTATTATTGATAAATATGTATGAGTTATTTCAACGTTTACCCAATTAAAAACGTAATCATTTAGATATATGTACATTAAATATCGTGTATAAATATGGTATTTACCGAATAATATTCCTTAAAATAAAGACAAAATTACAAATAATCAGGAATGTAAATTTACCCGTAAACATAAAAGGCAAAGGAACCTCGCATCCCTCAGCCATTCATAATTATAATAATTAACATCAAAGCGTGTGCTGTGATCTATAAACCTTTATAACAAACGTCACAGGGATAGCAAGACCCTAATATAAATTTTTGGTACGAAAATGAACTGTTTAGACATGGCTTAGAAAAAAAAATACGTATAATTGTTGCGAATCGAATTTTAGTTATTGATATAAAGATGCACTCAAAAGAAAGTCGATGTACGACAATAGATATTACCTACTCTAATATTTTTGTTGGTGCTTCTCTTGGCATAGCAGCCGTGCGTGTTAAAATATCTCGGGGCGTTTCGCACACGCACAGATTTAGGGATAGGTTGGCGCTAAATGTTGAGATTTTCGTGGCAAGCGCGCTCAAAAAAATCATAATAATGTCAGCTTCTTTTGACTTCTTCGACTTCGACTTCTGACTAACTTCGGAGAAACCCTCGGCTTCCGTCGGTTCAAAACTGTATTTACGGGTCCAGTTGTACGGGACCAGACTGCATGAGCGGTACTGATCATTGGAGTCAGATTCATAGTGACTATGTGGTTAATATCAGACGTTGGACACCTTCGTAGGCTTTGTTCGGATTATTGGGAGAGGTCTTCGTTACCTGTGTTGCGAAGGGGTCGCATGGTTGGTGATCTCGCAGTTAGAAGAGACCGTTAGCAGCACCTTGCACGCTGCCAACCGGTGCATTTCCTCAGCTCGAGTACTAGCGTGCTCAACAAAAAGTATATGCTTTATAATGCCCATCGCAGCCCGGTGTAGTCAAGGGTGGATCACGTGATGGTAATCGAAAAGTGACTATTCCAACAACTCCGGTACCATAAATGGATAATATAGGAGCCAGTTTCTCTAGCGCGTTCTTGGTGGCGCACGAGAAGTGAGTTAGCCTTACAAGTTCATCACCTGCTTGGAGAGTCAGGTATTGCGTTCGAGCACAGGGTGGAGGCAAGACTTATCGTATATAAGTCCCTACCTTCAGGTAGGTGCACAGTCCCCATTAGTATAGTCTCACGGATGGGAACTCTGGGTACAGTATAATCAACAAATTTAGACAAGGTTAGAGATAGTGCTGTTAACTTATATACGGTATGTTCAAAAAGTATCGCGAATTTTGGGTATTTTCAAAAATTGTTTATTTATTCGTGAATATCTATTATGTTCCCTACAAAATAATCGCCCTGGGATATTATATACTTGTGCCAACGTTTTTTTCATCTTCAAAGCACTTCAAAAAATCATTTTTTTCTATCTTGTTCAGCTCCTTTCATGGGCCTCTTCAGTTTCGGGAACAAGAAAAAGTCACAGTGGGCCAGATCTGGGGAATACGGTGACTGCTGTATCATTATATATATGCTATCTTACTTCGGTCACATTGCAAGGAGAAGCTCGGATAACCTGAGAAATCTAATAATTGTCGCCAATAAGAAGGTCACCAGCTCGTTGGACTGGTGTAATGTCAAAAGCTTGTAACACCATCGTGCACGGTTCCTTAAATGTTTCACAAGATAACACAGCCTGGGAAAGGATGGTAATGGAAACTGTCGCGCGTGGTCACGACCCACGAACAAGAGGAAGCGACAAAGATTGAAAGGCGAACCTGAAGTAATTACAGGATATAATTTTATATCAGTAAAATATTCCGCAATACCTACAATATTTCTCACGTTCTTCACACGTAAAGTAGGCGTAATCTTTAAATTCCTGTAAAAAAAGTATTGATCCCGACCGAAAAAATCTATATGTAATTAATATATAATATATCTAGCTTTAGCCCTCGGCTTCGCTCGCGTTAAGAAGCGTTATTATTAATTAGGTATGGTTTTCGTTAGGTATAGTGTTCCCTGTTTTATCCCCTTGGGGGTAGAATTAATCAAAATCCTTTCTTAGCGAATGCCTCCGTAATAACATCTATCTACATGCCAAATTTCAGCCCCATCAGTCCAGTGGTTTGGGCTGCGCGTTGATAGATCACTATGTCAGTCAGTCAGTCAGTCACCTTTGAGTTATATAGATTTAGATATAGCAATTATTACTTAATAATTTAAAGGTCGGCCTCTTGAAATGTCTTCACTTTTTGAGACACATGTCGATACATTTGCATAAGTTGTTTATTAGTTATGATATAGTTAAATTTTCTAACACAAAATCCTTCATTGTCTCATCATCACCTCTTTTAATAACACTCGTCAATAAAAAAGCGGGTAAATATTTGATTTAGTGATATCAGCAATTAACAGCTAAAGTAACCTGAAAATATAATTTCATTATCCTTTATCCAATCTATTTTCGTTTCATTAGATTGAACTATGAAAAAGTATAATTAAATACAGAATAATTAAATGAAAGCTTTTCGTTAACGGACTAGTTTGTCCAAATTACCCGTGCCACTTTTATGATACTTACTAGCGACATCTATTAGATGTCTAAAGAAACATTCGTAAAATCATAAATTGTAAATTCAGATATAAAGTATTATAATTTGTTGAGGAATAGGTTAAAATTCATAGAAAACGTAATTGCGCGCTTATTCACAAGATGGCGCTAAAATAATATTTTCACAAAACTTCTATTCCAATGCTTTAGTCTTAACTTTTTCTTTTTTACAATTCGAATACTACTATTAATAATAGCGCACGCTGGGAGATTACAATAATATAAAAAATGAGTTCTATACACAAAGATATATTACATTATGATCCTTAGTAGTTTCATAGATAATTGTTTAATTTATTGTAATACTAAACTATAATAGATTGACGTCATTAGGTCTATTCTAGAATCTATTATAGAAAAAAATAATGTAAATTACAAATTCATTACTATTGGCAGTTTTAATTTTTATTTATTACTTCCTTTAATTATCCATTTTTCATTTTGTTAATTATATGTGATAATCCTCTATCGTATCTGCACTACAAAATACCGAAATATAAAGTTGAATGATGAAATAAAAAAACATATTTATTAAAAAAATATTTACTCAGGCACAATAAAGCATCTATGTATAAAAGTAAAAAAAAAACATTATTTTTCTTAAATATAAAACTCATGAGGTTTTTTACATTTGTCAATTTAGTCTTAGTTTAGAATTTATTGACTAGCAAACAAAAAATAAACACCAAAATGCAGCGTACATCAAAAAATATTTCATTCATACAAAAAAAATCATTATTTCTTCTTAATTGGCCCCTTACATCTACAACAAAGTTGGTGGCCAGATTTATCTTTTTTGAAATGTAAATTAAATTCTTGTTTAAAAATCTTCCTATACATTGATTCTTTGACGGGAACAATATTTTCTTTACTACAATCACTAAAATACATTGTATACATCTGCTTTATACTTAAACTGGATTCTAAGTACTGTTTCTTTCTTGAAAATTGCTTCACGGGTTTCGAGTCTGATGTTGTAAAGGACATTATATGGTTTCTGACTCTGTCTTTTATTTCTGATGGCAAAGCATGTGCGCTTGCTTCGGAGAGACCTCTACCATCCGGTTTAGGTAGATTCATATCAGTTTTACCTGAATGCACATTGTACACAGGTTTTTGTGATATGGCTAGAGTCCCTAAATAAAAATTCTTACAAACTGTATACCTCACACCTCGAACAAGAAAGAAATATTTGAAAGAATACTTTCGTGTATGGTTGTCCATTGATTTAATTCTTTTAACATAATTTCTTTCTGTTGTATTTAAAAGGAAATGTTTCTTTTCATTTGTGTTCAAAGAGTAAAATGCTTTGAAGATATGCTGGCGGTCAACATCATTGATTCTTTCGTTGCATTTGAATTTACATGATTTGAGACAGTCTTTTGTATTTCTAACATGTCGCTCCGGGACAAACTTTCCTCTTCTGCTTATGTATGCTTCACCTTTTTGATGTTTCAACTTCCGTATATTACAGGCCCACTTACTAGGGTTGGGTACCTGACTTCTAGATCTTTTAGTTTTAGCTGTTGGCTCTTTAACTGGTTGACTATTTTCTGCCTTGCACCTGAAAATGGAAAATTGAAAGTTACATTTTTATAATAGAGCGAAAATTGTGAATGATACCACGTAGTTAAGTTGCTTTATTAGCCAAGTCTACCCAATGCCTCTCTGGAAGAAATATTCTGCGAAGGCTACCGACAATATATTTTTTTGCCTATTTCCATCTGATTTCATCTAATGTTTATTGATAACCAATAAAGAATAAGTATATAAAAAAGTAACACTAAAGTAATTTTCAGATTTGTTGCACAATTTTGAGGCTAAAGAATAAACAAGGGAATATGTAAATTACATTAATAATTAAAAACATATATAAAATAACACTAAAATATTAAGTGTTTTACATGTATTGGAGAAATAGCTTCAGTAGTGTCTTATCAAAGAGAATGAGAAGTCAACTTTACCCAAATCACTGTTATAATATAATTTCAGTAATTTTAAGACCTCTTAAACTAGATTTTTCTAAACTTTGACTAACAACATATCAGTCCACATACACACGTGCATTTGTATCTATGTACAAGCATTTGTCTAATGCCAATTATATTCTAACAATGGAATGTTCATAAAATATGTATTTACTCTACAATAATCTACTTGCAACAATTCCACAATCATCGTCGTCATGTCAGCCAATAGATATTGACTTATAGGCACAGGTTTACAGCTTGATTGTAACCTGATGTGTGGGTGTGCTGGATGACAATCTATTTTGTGCTACATGCATTCAGAATTCCTGTAAACATGACTTTGTCGTCTATGTCTACCCACGCTCCTTTTACCAACTCGTATTCGCCGGCGTATAAATAGCAAATATGAATTTTACTTACTCTATATGCTTATCATTTAAGACCTGAACCTCTGGTTCGACTTTAGTGATCAGACAATGTCTATCCTTTAAGTAAGCTTCATACTGCCCGTAATAATTCTGCTGGTCACCATTGGTAATAACATGCTGTTTGAAAACGGGCACTTGTGGCAGAATTACGTGAGATGTTATCTGCATAGAGTTGATGTCGTTCTGTAGGATTTGAGGCTGAATTTGCTGCATGCTTTGCAAATGTATTTGATGGCAAGATAACATTGTTTGGTTGGATAGAATTTGCTGGTTTGTAATCTCATGCTGAACTTGCGTGGACACCGGTATATGCAAAGACTCGGAGGTGACAGTCTGTTGGTAGGTGACCTTGCCCTGTGACGCTTGCAGCGACGGGTGGATGGACACGGACGGTTGGTACACTTGGACGATGTGAGGCAAATTTGTTGTTGTTTGAATTTGATCCATTTATAAATGTAGTTTTAATAGTTTGTCTCCAAGTCAAGTTTGTTTTTTTCGTAAAATCAATCTATATGGAACGTCCTCGATTAAATTAAAAAAAATCGTTTTGTTAAGAATTGTAAATATTTCAAGTAAATACTTTTGATTACATCATTTGAACTTTTATGTACAACTTTAATAATATGCCCCAGTTCCAAATTAAGCAAAACAAATCGTCCATATTGTTGTCGTCCAACGAATCATTATAGTTGCCAGCTGTAACTTTGCAATGAAGTGACAAACGACAGATGGAAGCAACATAATATGAAATTTTTTTATAATTTTCCGGTTCTTATTATATATTAACTTTATGGAAGTACTTTTTAATTACTTTCATAACATTATTGTTATGAACACTTTGTTACAAACAAAATATTACGTTATCTGTGCTGAAAAATCTATTGATTTTATAATAAGAAAAACTTTAAATAAAAAAAAAATTTTCAGTGAGATTTTTTCTGTAAAACTTGATTTGGGTAACATTTTTATTCAGATTAAAAATGAAATTCGAGTATAAAAGGTGATTTAAACTAGCTAGCAAAAGGTGTGTGCACGTTCACTATATTTTTAATAATTCTTGGGTTACTTTATGGCCATTTTTAATACATTTCTAAAATTGTATAGTTCACAGCTCGTCAACTCTCCAACTTCTTAATTAGCCATTACGCCTTTTATCTTCAGTGTCGCCAGTATGGAAATTATAGTCAAAATTATCGTGCCTACACCGAATGATATGACCAAAATATAAGCTCAAGTAATGAACTTAAAATGACGTCGTAATGTTAAACTATAAAAAAGACGTTTGTGGTAAGCCACGAATTATTAACTCTCAGCTCCACATGTCGAATATTATTCTTTCTTTCTTTCGCAATTTTCAATTATGTAGTGCAGGCATTTGCCTATGTTCCAATGTAAGGGTGGACGTAACTGTATTATATCTTGCACAAAAGGTACCATTTTGGTACCTGCTTACCTTCATTGTTAATTCTGCGTTCAAACTACCAGCAATGTCGTTGTAAAATCCCCTTCTTATCCCCCTGTGGAATCTTAATGAGGACTTCATCGTTATGATCATCATCTCAGCCACAGGAAGTCCGTTGTTGGGATATAGGCCTACCCATAGATTCCCAATAGAACCGTTTGTAAACGGGCTACATCCAACCATAACAGAAACGATCGTCTTTTGCCGGTCCGCTGTCTCTGCTTTAGAACCATTTCAACTTGTCAATCTGCAGAGACATGTCAGTTACTTACCATTCATCAACTACCTTCTAATGAGAACCGCATTGAAATTATTTTTATTTGAATAATTTAATACTACCAGTTGGAGAAATTGTAAAACACAAAACAACAGATAAAATTTTTATTGCATATAACAAAATATTCGATATAGTCAATCACTAATATTATTTACTTATCGATTAAGTTTACATTTGGTTTTCAAAAAAAATTATTACATAAATGCCCGTCTGTTTATTTGTACTTTAAAATCTTTGATTAATAAAAAAATTAAAATATATAATATAAACAAAACAGTTATATCAATTCAATTTCTCTCAAATTTACGAAAGAAATATCACAAAAAAATAACCGATTATTATCGATTATTACCTATATTTTGGCTATATTAGTCGGTTTTTAACCGATTTATAAATAATTTAAAAAAATGTAAATATAGTTATTCTATGTGGTAACAATTCGAAAAATAGTATAACTAATGTGTTTACTGCACGTTAAAAATAGCGTTGCCACCTTTAGATGTCAAAATATAAAAATTAGGTAAATTTATTCTCTAAGAAATGGTACACGTAGTCATAAACGACCAACATGATTGCACCGCCAGGACCCAATCGCAGGACCTTAGGCAACAGACCTTTATAGAGGGCGCGGAAACTGAAACAAACAGAGAAAATAATTTATTACGTGTTTTTATGTTCTTGGAACAATTACGGCATATTAAAGAGAGGGAGAAGGCAAGACCTAACGTAAATATGTCCCTGCCCTCGTGTATATATTGTACCCATTGAGCGTCGCTGTTTCAGCCCATAGACGCCCACTGATAGGCATAGGTCAGCCCCAAAGGTATCTATTGGGGGTTATACCACAATCGCCTCGCTACGCAGGCGGGTTAGAGATCGCAGTACTGTGCTATGGTACGCAGTGGAAACTGCTTCCCATACTTTGGAAACCATGCCGGGAGCAGTGGCAATCCTATATAATTCATGCATGCAAGTTTGAATTATATAAGAGTGTATCCACTAGCGGCCACCGCTGCTCATTTGGGACAATATAATTAAGAAATTAGGTATAAAATAAGAAAGGTGTGTTCACAATTTCAGTTGTCAGTTGTGACATTCTTTCACTGTCAGTGAAATATAAGCTTCTCTGAAATTTTATATTGGATTTGAAATTGTGTTTTTTAGTGTGTTCTAATGAACAAAATCATACTAGACTAGATACTACTAGATATACTAGATACTAGAGAAAAAATAGAGATGTCGGCTAATATTTTAACATCAAACATTATACCTAGTAGATAAAATTTCTTAGCCGAATATAGTTTTATCGTTTTATTTCTTTTGTTTTTATTTCATTGGATGTCACGGAATGTCTCATAAGTGCACAAATAAATAGATATTAGATGGACCGGAAAGTAATGCCGCTTTCTTATCTTAAATACACACGACTACTTTTTAACAAGTTTTAATTTCTAATAAACAATATATTCGTCTCTGTTATCAACAACCTTTGGTCATCTGGTACACAATTTCTGCAGAAACGTTATTACTTTCCGGTCCGCCTAATACATAAAAAATTAAAGGATCTTCACTTCAATGGACTAAATATAAAATAATTGTTTGCATATGTCAATTAGTTGTACTAACAACGAGTCATTCACAATTGTGAAGTACGAGTATGTCGTGTTTAGAAATAGAATTGGCTCTAAATTTACAGTAGCATCGACCTTTGTTGACACCCTATTACTGGGGTTATTTCCGGAGATATATATAATGTATAAACACTATACAATGTGGACATAACTTACACAAGGTGTTAACAGGACGGTGCCGCATTCGTACAGCCACTGATATACAGCGTGATCCCTTATAGGTTTAAAAGCTTTAATAGGTAAATGTATAGCTCATTTGCTGTCATTTATAATATATGGTACAACTTAAAAATTATTGATTACAGAAATAACAAAAAACGTAATGATAATATAGTAAGAGAGCGTTTATCAAATCGCATGTGTATATTATATATAAACTCAAAGGCAACTGACTGACATAGTGATCTATCAACGCACACCTCAAACCACTGGACGGACCGGGCTGAAATTTGGGATATAAATAGATGTTATGACGTAGGCATTCGCTAAGAAAGGATTTTGATTATTTCTATCCGCAAGGGGATGAAGTAGAGGATGAAACTTTGTCAATTTTGAACCGATTGGGTTGGGACTTTGCATGCGTAAAACTACTATATACTACGTAAGCATCCCCTAAGAAAGGATGTTAATGCATTCCACCCTTAAGGGGATAAAATAAGGGATAAAAACGCGAGCGAAGCGGGCAAAAGCTGCTACTACATAAAATGAATTATTGATTACTATCTGTCGTTGTAGACTTTGTATTGCCAGAAATTATTGGCCTGTCGCATTACATAAAATATTAATTAAGGTAATATATTTCAGGCACATTTTTATACAGGATGATTGGATATATGTGCTGACAAATGAGGTATTCATTCACCCGTTCAATGCTTTTACATATATAAACAAGGTTTCTGTGTATGTCGGCGAGACTATATTTTAAAGATTGCGTAATTGTTAAAAGTTAATTACTTAAGTATAAACACATATTTTATAAATTATATTTGTAAGTGTTTGTTGTAAACGAGCT
>DWIC01000169.1:0-14433 GCA_018248135.1 Battus belus
GCTTTAGCTGGTCCATGGACCCCACCTCTCCATGGACTCAGTTCAGACGAAGTTGTAGGAACCTTCGGGTTGACAGCAACAACATCATCAAGAATCTAAAAAAAATACCTGAAGTGCGGTACTACAGTTTGGGCAGCACTCTTTTATGATGTTTCAGTTTGAATAGATATGTTAATTTTGTCATGATATATTCTTAAAAGAGCCTTTTGCCGGGAACTAGTTATACCGTACTACGTTTTATTAAGTGTAAATAAAATATTTATAATCATTAGTTGCCAAATGTGTCGGTAAGAGCAAATTTTATTTGCTTCATTTTTCTAGTAATACAACTGGTTTATAATTTTACAATTAGAAGTCTACATAAAATAAATAAAAACGTTATTAGATGAGCAAGTATAAATTGTAAATATTAATGTCAAAGAGAAATTCTAAAGAATGATAACGTATGCTCGCCTCAATAACGACTCTTGAATGACAGAAATTTCTGTTTTGTTTGCAACCTATAACATGTTTAGTTTGCCTTACAGTTTTATACTAGTGGGCATGGGAAGTAATGTTTGCAAAGTTTTACAGAAAAATCTATCGATTTTTACCGCTCTGGCATTAAACATTTGTATACTAGGTGGAAAAAAGTTGTTGATAACGAAGGTAAATATGTTGTTGAGTAGAAATAAAAACTTGTTAAAATGTAGTGTGAAATGTTATGTGAATTTAAATTAAGAAAACGGCATTACTTTCCACTTAATATAAGCGATCTGTAATAAACTGTGTTTATAAACGATTATTCAATTTAATATCGATTTAACCGGGATTGTTAAAGTCCAAATCAAATTGTACGTTGCTATGTAACTACTATCGAATTACTACGTCAATGATAATCGGGTTTTAGCTATTTAACTGATACTGCAACGTGCGTCATTATAACACAGAACATTGGTTTGCTAAAATATAACCGGAAAATAACTTTAATATTTATCAGTGTACAGGAAATTAATGTCGCTTTCCTAAAATTCACACGACTACATTTTTGACAAAGTTTTTATTTATAATCAACAATATATTCCTCTTCGTTATCAACAACTTTTTGTCGTCTAGTATACAAATTTTCAATGATTTTTCTATAAAATTCTGCAGAAACGACATTACTTTCCGGTCTCAATTTAATATATACATAATATTTATTCATTTTCTTTTTATTGTACATCTCAACTAAATAAAACTCTAAATACTAAGAAATATGCTAAAACTTAAGACAAGAATTGAAGATTTCTGCTAAACAACTATTGGATGGATTTATTTGTTAATAATAATTAAGGGGTAATTATCAAGTAATAAAATGGGTTAAAATCGATGTACATACATATAATAAATTAATAGTTATATCGATGCATTAAATAATGTATTATGTCATACTACTATAGCATGTTATATTGATGACAAGACAAATTACACATTTATAATTCGATATACGGAATTTTGTGTATTTTCAAAAATCATTTATTTATTCGTGAATATCTATTTTGTCTCCTTCAAAGTAATCTCCCTGGGATATTATACACTATTGCCAAAGTTTTTTCCAATCTTCGAAGCACTTCTAAAAATCATTTTTTTGTATCTTGTTCAGCTCCTCATTCGATGCCGTCAATCGTGACGTAGCGTCGTCCTTTCATGGGTCTCTTCAGTTTCGGGAACAAGAAGTCACAGGGGGCCAGATCTGGGGAATACGGTGGCTGCTGAATCACTAGTCTGTTGTTTTTGGCCAAGAAGTCGCGTCCAAACAGCGATGTGTGAGCAGGGGCGTTATCGTAGTGCAAAAGCCAATTTTTGTTTCTCCACAAATTCGAACGTTTCTGGCGGATTGCTTCGCGCAAATTGCGCATAACTTGCAGGTAATATTTCTTATTCACCGTTTTACTGTAAGCAAAACTTCGCGATACTTTTTGAGCGTACCGTATATATATCGTGAAAAACACATACATAAAAAGGTATACAAAAATTACAACAATTTAAAATTTAAGTAAACAGTCATATGTATTACTGTTATAATAAGGTTAATTTAGTTCAGCGCCTAAAACAATTCGTCCTTTATTCACATCCCAAAATAAGTATTTTTTTTAAATTAAAAAGTTAATTTATTTGAAGCAATAATCTATAATATGTGTTTATAACAAAGTAGTTAAAAATAAACAATAGAAAAAACTATAGTTAATTTTTTTTAATACATAAGCTATCACAGGTAGCATTATATACAAATACCTGTTCTTAAATAAAACATAAAGGGCAAGACCATTATTAACGAAATTTGATAACCAATTTACTTTCGAAAACATTTCGGTGGTTTTGGTAAAATTAACAATTAATTAGTCTTATTTAAAGAAGATAACTACAAATTGAAAAAAAATTGCATCTTTTAAATTAAATACCTGGGAGTCCCTACCTACCTCTACCCCGTCACCCGATTTCGACTGGACTTTAATTTATGAGTCAGCCTGTATATTCCGGATTATATTCGAGACAGCAATGCATTATTTTTAATAGACATTTCAAGCAATAAGCTGTCAAAATATAATTAATTAAGTACATCTTTTACTGACGACAAAAAAAGAACGTTTATAACGACTACGACAACGTCAATGTCTAAGAAAATATGAACATTTAACACCTAACAAGATCATATGCATACCGCGATGTGGAAGATATCTTAAATATAACATCTATATAGATAGATTGAAGATAGAATGAAGAATGATGCATTGCATGCACAAATCAATGCAGGGTTACTTGACAGACAATAAAGGGTATAAATAACAACGAACCGTTTCAAAACATGCAAAATTAAATAAAACCTTTTAATTTTGGATTTTCTTTTTTCGCTTCATTTTTTGGGAAACATTATTAAGATAGTCCATGTAGATTTAAAATTAAAAATGATACAACTATTCGAACGAAGACAGGAGGCAACATTTACTATGAGACATGATTGTTTTCGTCTTCGTCACCTGCGGAGGATGCCAAATTATACCTTTGTAAAATAGAAGCGACATTTTAACGCGTTTCTATATTAATAGTAATTCATTGAGACAATTAAAATACAATTCAAAGTATGACATATTACATAACACCTTACGATAATGAATTTTGTTGACATTGATTCGTACAAGGCAAATAAGCAAATTGAAGCTCATTATAATTGCTTTGATAATAAAAGCACGAATACATTTACGTTAAGTTAGCGGTAAGGCAGCGCCAGTGAACGCCAGTAAATGTCGCTACTATGAAGGCATCAACGGCTACCCCGCACGGAACGAAGAGGAAAGCGTATAAAATAAACGGAGGCGTGCAGGTCTACGTAAAGAGGCGGTCTAAGTCAGAAGGGGCAACGACGGTTCTACGCAATGATCACCTGATGGTAGCATTTATCGTCGCAATCGGACGCGTCTATGTCATAACCGCAACGCGGCGAATCAACGTGCGAATCGACGATATAAGACTTTCTCGAGTCTACGTCGAACATCTTATCAAATATCCTTTGCGCCTCCATATCGGGACTGTATCGATCTGGGAGCTGTTCCTGAAGTTTCAAAATGTTCATCACGGTCGTTCGTTTTTGTGGGACAATTGGGGCAAAGGAAAGGGTATTTTTATTAAGAGATGTGTATAGGATACATAATATTGTAAAGTTAATAATCAATTTTTATACATAATAAAGGTATACTTACAAGGACTGTCCGGTCCAAATTGTCGGTCCGTACGGTCTCCTCGTATGTGTAATCATGGGTATCGGCGGAAGATGGAACGTTCCACGGTTCGGAGCCGTCGGGACTCGAACTGCGCTCAGGATTCAGCCCATGACTCTCCCTTTCAGGCCAGGGTGTGGAGTTGATGCGAGTTTGTATAAGTTCTGGAGGTGTAGTGGGCGTCGGCGCTGGAGAGGCGGTACTGTCGGGCGGTTGTATTGTGGTAGCAGCTGCTAAATTGAACGCTTGAAGATTGTGTAAAGACGCTGCCGGTAATCGAATATGACGCACACCGGGGCGGGCTAACACGGGCTTTAGACCAGCAGGCCCAATCAAACGCTGTAACAATAACGCGTTAGTCGTTCCCCCTTCTCCATTTCCTACTGTTAAAAGTTTTGGACCCCGGTTAGTCACTATGGCTATTTGTTGACCTTTCACCATCGAAACTGGGAGTATATAATTGGCCGGCATTAGGACGGCTGTGGTTGGTTTTCCAGCAGTGCCACGGGCCACAGTGATAGTTTGACCATCTGCAACAATGACATTCCGATGCGGTTGAGGTCGCGGCTGTGTGTGTTGCGTTTCATGGTCGAAAGTTAATTTTCTTACAAATTTGCGTGGACTATCTTGCGGGGAGTGTGTTTCTAAACAGTTTTCGTTACAGTCTCCCTGTGAAGTACCACAACTGCTATCCTCAGAACCCATGGTGCGGCAAGTATCGTCCCCGTGTATGGGGCTTACGTCACGTGCACCTGAACGTCGATAATAGTTCGAGCTTTTCTTTCGTTTCGATGAGCCCGGAGTAGTTGGAGGATGCGAACGTCTGCGGGGTGCGGGTCTATCTTTATCTGGAGAATTCTCTACTTGCTCCCTGTACTCTGCTAATATATATAAGATTCTTTGCGTCGTTTGTTCGTCCTCTAATGGTTTTTGCGAAGAAGATTTAGGTGGAACATTGTTTAGTTTTAAAGTGTTCGGAGGATTTGATGAAGCTTTCGGACGCGATCTATTTCTGGAGCCGATTTTAGCAGGTTTCGGTTGGCTTTGCTGAACTGGTTTCTCGTTTGATGTAGTAACGGCCGTTGCAGTTTTAGGGAGTGGAGTCTGTGTTGAGGAAGAAGGAGTTTCACTTATACCCGAAGAGTCAGGTGACCGGGCGAAGGTTGAGGTTGCGGGAGTCGTAATTGTAGATTTCCTGTTAACATATGCTACGTTAAAATGTTGGTTGCCACCGATAGAGTACAATACTTGACTCGGTTCGGTAGCCGTGGTGCTAGATGACGCGCCATCAGTCGAGTCTGTCTGGGGAGGTTGTACCTTAGACTTATTGTTCGTAGTAGAGCTAGGTTGTACGGTGCTTCGTTCCTTGACTTGTTCCAGTACCATATCAAATTCTCTTAACTGTTCAAGCGTTGACGAACTCATTTGTGACTCCGACGATTCAGCTGGGACTTGCCTGCTGTTGCCTTGCCTGTTCAATGGCGTCTGCGGTAATCTAATAGTCTGTTGACCGAGTGGCGGTGCAGCGGTCAAAACCAACTGTTGATACACAGGTTGATTAGCGCCGCCGATGACGTTTCTTTGAATTTGAAAAAATGACGGTCTAACCACTCTCGCACCGGACACCATTTGCGGCGTTTTGCTTAACATGGGCAATTTAATGCGCATCTGTGTCAAAACAGGTTGTGGTTGAGTGCTTTGTCCACTTTCATTTGGCATTCCGTTAGTTCCTTCTTCGTGCGACATTTCGGAATTTACTGTAGACTGAGTTTGGGGAACAATTTTTATTATGGAAGGCTCAACAATTTCGCCTTGATTCACGTACTTGACTTCGGATTGTTTCTGATTAGAATCATCTATGAGTTCTGTACTGGGCACAGTAATTAAATTGATTGTTTGTCCTCCTCCAATATTTACAGGTATTTGTCTCGTATAAATGACTCCACCGTGCATAGTCTGTATATTCATGGGAGTGATTGTTTGCTTGATTTGTTGTACCAAGTTAGGTTGAGTTTGAGATGTTTGTGGTGATTTTCGTAACAATAATGGGGGACTGCTAATCTGTCCCATGTGATCAAGATTCATAGCGTTATCAGATGTTTCACATTCAGAATTATCAGCGGCTGGATTCACATCAGCTAAATGAGGACTGTTGCCATTTATTTCACTCTGCTTCTGGCTTCCATCTTGAAAGACTGGTTTTCCAAAAGCTTGATTAAATTTCGGTAAGCTGGTACCTTTTTCTGGAGCAGATTGTTTATTTGATGTGTTTTGGATGAACTTTGCATAATTTTCTTCGTAAACAGACCTTGATTTAATCTCTTGAGATGTTGCCGCATCTTTAGCGGATACAGTAGTTACAGGAGTCGTAGGGCTGTGATCGTCATTCTTTGGAGGGGTGTTCTGTACGTTTTGGGTTTCAATAGGTTGTAATCTTAAGACCATACTTCGTTGATGGGGCGCGTTTAATTGTATAGATGTACCATCTGCTGATTTACAAACAAATTGCAACATCTTCTGTTCGTTTGACCCTTGTACATTTGTTAGATTTGTCAGTAAGTTTACTCTTTTAAGAAGTTGATTTGTGTTAGCATTGGTTTTTTGGTTTCCAGTGTTTACTATATGTAGAAGTTGATTACCGCCCTGTTGCAAACCCGCGTCCACTAACGAAAGACCGCTGAAGGAGTTTGTATGGGACGTACCGTTACAATTAGTGCTTGCTGTTGAATCTTTGTTTTGAACAATATGTAATACAGGCGTACCATTATTTGTTGCATTTATAACAGACTGTGGACCATTGTCAATTAGAGTAATTTGATTTCCCGAAGCATTATTTCCTTGTACAATATGCAGTACTTGTGGGACTGAAGCATTTTGAGATTGTTGAATACCTTCTGTAGAATTAGTCTGATTTAATGGAGGAGGAAGAATTTGTGCCAAGGCTTGCTGCAGGGCAACAGCATTAATAGCTGTACTTTTCGAATAATGATTTGCAGTACATTGTGCAGTTTCGACGGACTCTTCGGGTACTTTTTCTGTTAAAATATCATCTAATGGGAGCGTCATGGAATCGTCTGTAGGTGTGATACCTGCGGCATTCATCGCGTGTGCAATTTGATCAGTTTTTTCACAAGTATCGAGTTGTTTATTTGTTGAATCAAATAATATTGGGGCAGGTGTATCTGGTTCAGTTGCAACATTATTTACGTTCGCATCATATAAATAATTAGAATCTTCTAGATGATTATCTGGAATTGTCTGTAATTCTTGATTTTCAAAATTTGTATTGGTATCATCTTCAGCGTCACAGTTTTCTTCTTTTGGTTCGATTTTCGGAACAAACTCGTTTTCAAATTGAACAAGATTTTCATTGTCTTGTAAATATGTTGATTCTTCAGACTCAATTTTAATAATACTGTCATTGTCATGATGTTCGTACTCCGCTACCAACGGAAGAGTGAGGTCAGCAGTTGTAAGTTCTGTATATTCAGTTTTTATAGCCGACTGTGAATCGTCATTAGGACTGTTGTCCAACGAACACTGCGGAGGGCTGGCGTTCGAAACGTGGGTTACACGAGGATCACAAGTAACAGGGTTCTGAGCAGCGGCACTTACTGGTAATTGACCAATTTGAACTACTTGTACAATAGTTTCTAAAGGTTGGGGATCAATATAATCTTGAATATAAAAATCTAATGGGTTAATAGGTGAGTCACATTTTCCATTAATTCTCCACTTCAAATCATTATCCTTAACATTATCTTTAATCCAGTTATAATTTAATTCAATGGATGTTTTCTTAAAATAAGATCGAACTTTATCTCTTAAATGTATATAATTAATATAATGTTTTAATTTATTTCTTTGATCTTCCTTTGTCGAGTCAGATAAATTTGAAATCTCATATTTATTTTCGCAGTCCATATAATCTTCGGACATTAAAAACGGCTGAGATAGCTTTACGTCCGGCAGAGTCGCAGCCGAAAATTTTGGATGATCATCCTTGTTTTCTAAATTTTGTAAGACTCTGCCGGACTCCTCACCAAAACCCATATTGAAATTTGTTTCAATTGTCTCCTGTGACACGGGATAAATATCAGTATAATCTGTGGATAGTTCTTCTACTAATGTTTGTTTCGTAGGGTCAGGAAAACAATACGTCTCAGAATTATCTTTAAAAATGTCATCCATTTCTCCATCAGTTGGTACAAGTACATTGTTTTGTATAGGCCAACATTTGATCATGCTAGAAACGTCAATATTTTCTTTATGAAATGATCTCGTGTATGAAAACTTCAATGTCGCATAATAATTGCACAGTTGTTGAAATTCTTTGGTATACCCTAGACTAGGTCTTGATTTCTTTACTTTTCTTTTTAAGTAGTCAATGTTTTTGCTTTTTCGGTATTTTTTCTTACTAATTTTGCAGTCACTTTTAAGTTTTACACTTCCTTTGTCAATTGTTTGTAAACTGTTTTTATTTACTTTGCAAATTTTGGAATATGTTCTTTCGGGTACTATTACAGAAAGGTTGTTATCATCAAATGTATTGTTTATGGGTTTGGAAATAAAATCTCCCATCTCAATGTCATCAGTTAAAAATATGTCCTCCTGTATTACGTCAGTGATTATGCTTGTTTCCAAAGGAAACATATAACAAGTGCCCGCAATAGGATCTTCATATTCGACGCCTTTTAATACTACTTCCGAATCATCTTTATAAATAAGAGTAACATTAGGCAGGATGTCGTAAATGCTTTCCTCTTCTTTATGTGCCACATTGTTTACAAAATCACAATTTTTTTGATTTGTTTCAAGTAATGCATTTGTATTAGTATCACACTCGAGGCTGTCGTTTTCTGTGTCCATAATAAAGCATTTCAAAGCTGTCGTGTCATAATCATGGTCCAGGCTTACGCTGTGTGGTTTTTTAAGGGACAAGTTTATATTAACTATACTTTTAATTCCATCAGCTGTCGTATTTAATAAGTCAGACGAATTTGTGTGTTTATTCAAATCTAACACATTGTTATCACCAACATGTTTTTCAAGTTGAAGATAATTTTCTTGTAATTCTTTATCTACATTGTTCTCAATGTTTAAATTGTTTTCATTTGTAAACAAAGATATTGAATTAGGAGATGGCAAAGTACATAAATTATTGTTCAATTGTGAGACCTTACTTTCATAATCAATACAGATTTTATCAGGGTTATATTTAATTTGGCTGCCAATTTCTTTATCCTCTGTAATGATATTGTTTCTGGTAACGCCGTCTAGGTTTACGCTATTTACGACATCATTATTTATTTTATTAAATATTTTTTTGTCAGTCTGAGTGTTATTAATTTTACTAATTTTACTAAAACACAATTCATTTTCAGATGTCTTCAGTTTTCTTTTAAGAAAATGGGTACTGTTTCGCTTTCCTATTTCATTCGTGCGAGCAATTGGATGTAATTTATCAAGCAATGCATGACTTTGGATTAATTTTAGAACTAAAGTTTTCAGACTTGGTACATTGAATTTTTCAATAACTGGTGAATAGTTAATACAAAATTCTGTAGAATCATTGCTGTCTTCTGATGAACTATACTCTGTTTCGCTCCCCCAATCTGTGGCTATAGTATCGTTTTTTCGGCAGTTAGAGTGGAGGGTATTGCCTTCGTCACGCATACATTTTACAGTCGGGAAAACTGGGTGATGTTTTGTTACTAATCTATCTGCTTCACAATTATGAGATACAGATAATTGTTGATTAGAAATATCCACTGTTTTATCAACGGATTCACCAATTTCATCGTAAACAAGGAAGTCATTTAATATTGAACATGATTCGCTTCGTGTTAATGCAGGCTGTGAAAGGTCAAAAGTTTCATTATCCAAGTTAGTGAAAATATCTCTTTCGGGCACACTGCCATTGATGCTTGGATTAGAATTGTTTGTATCTTTATCATTCTCACTTTCTTCTTGATTTGAAGTTAACTTTTTGTCTGCATCTTCTTTAAAAACGTCTGTCAATGCCAACTGTGAATGTAGCACAAAAGCTTCATTTTCCGATTTAGTGGAAGTATATTTTTCAGACACACTACCATTGATGCTTTCCATGGACTTATTTGTATCTTTTTCATTGTCAATTTCTTCTTGACTTGAAGTTAACTTTTTGTCTGCATCTTCTTTAAAAATTTGATCACAATTGACAAGTTCTACCAAACATTCCTGTTTCATAATTTTCAATTTTTCGTACTTTTTAACTAAATTATCACATCTTTCCAATTTTAAACAACAATCGAAATTATTAGTGTTCTGTTTCGATTCTTTAATGGAAACAGGCGATTTAGTCTCGCCTTTTTCAGATTCAATAACTTTTTCACCGCATTGATCTTCACATTGACTGACACTTGAAAGCTTTGGACAAAGATTTGCAATGTCACATGCCTTTGGCTCAATATCATTGATTTCAAACAGACTAGAATTAACATTGTCTGTGATATTGCGACTATCATAATCTGTGGGGTTGACATTTGTAAGACTTTGATGAGAAGAGACTTTAACATTATCCGACACTTCTAGATTTATATTATCATATTGATTCTCATTAGATTGTAAATTATAATTTTTTTCTGTTTCTAAAATTTCAGGTTCTTTTGTTGCGTTTCTAGGTAATGCAAGTAGTTGTTTTTCTGTATATTTTATCAATGACACAGAACAATTAGAAAGTAATTGATTTTTACCCATTGAAGTGATTGGATTAGAGCTAATTACTTTGTTTAAACATTGACCACAATCATCCTCTTCATCGCTAATCAAATTGATTGTTTCCATCTGTTGTAAATGTTTTGTACCTTTCCTTTCTATGTTAGTTTTGTTGTTGTTATGAGTGTTCAACAGACTAGCATTTGATATTCTTTTAATATTAATTGTGCATTTATCTGTTACACAAGTGGTGTTCAATAAAATAGATTTCAATTTCGGACATGAAAGTAAATTATTGACGTTCAAGTTATCCTTTCCAGTAACAGTTGCTTTAAGTTGTTTACTATTCGGTAACTTTAGACGAAATGTCCTTTTTGTTGGATTTCTGAATTTTTTTGGAGTAATTTCTTCGAATACTACTTTGTCTATATCAATATTATCATTACTATTGTTATAATTCTTTAGTTTTTTATTAGTAAAATTATTTTTATCATGTACATTCTTTATGGTTTGTTTAACATTGTTGGTTGGTGTAAACTTTGAAGGCAACTCATTTGTTGTGATTATAATTCTATGGTCAAGTTTTTTTTCAATATTTTCATTTTGTTTGTCATCTTCTTTAGTTTGTATTTGATTATAGTATTCAGCTGTGTAATCATGAATATTGGTCTTATTAAGTTTGATGTTATTTGTTATGGAAAACTCTTTAATAAAATCTTTTTTTAAGTCAGTTTCCTTGTCATTAGAACCCAATTTGATGTTATTTTGTGATTGGCTAACAATATTCTCCTTTTCTTCATTTTTACCATTAGTTTTATTAACCGTCGCTACATCCTTTACATCAACCATGTCGCTAATTGTTTTATTTGTTTTAGGAATAACTGACCCAATTAATTGTTCTTCTATGTCAAATAACTCGCCACCATACGATTGTGTGGTATTATTGGTAGAAATTACATTTTTTAATTTGATTTTATTGGATTTATTTCCTTCCAAGCGGTCTGAACGTTGTTTGTTGTTACAATCTAAATTATTTTTGCTTTCTTTTGTAACTTTATTTTCTCGTGAATCATCTTTGGATTGATTGGAATTTACTGAAGACGATTCTTTAGCAAAAACATCATTACTGGTGCATTGGTTTAAAGATTTACTTTTATTTTTTAATTTTGCTCTTGCTTTGCACTTTTTCTGTATTTTACTTTTCTTATTGACAGTAAGTATATTATTTTTGTCATTGTACATCGGCTTAGAACGTGTACGACGGCTAATAACTTTGTCAGAATTATACTTGCAGTTTTCTGGTAACTTTAAATCTACGGATTTGGGAACTGCTTCAGCTTCTTTGCAGCAATCTTTCGGCGGTGACTGAAGCTTTAAATTAATGTCTTCTTTGTGAATTATTATTTTTTTATCTTTCAATGTTCTTTGATTAATTTTATCATTATCAATACATGGCTCGTCAGTAATAGTAGGTTTTAGTTGAATTTCATTTAATGGCATGTAAGATAATGGTATTGGAACTGTATTACTATTATGTGTTAATTTTTTACTCAATATAGCCTTTCGTTTTTCCTGCAGTTTATCATATTCTTTGGATTTCCTTTTATTAATGGTACTTTCAACATTGTCATCGGATTTTGAAGATTCATTTTTAGCTGACCGATTGCCAATTGCCGATTTTTGGTATTGCACTCCAAATAACTTTTTATGTTCACTGTTCATTTTAATATCTTTTTCTGTTTTGTCGTCAGTAACACTGTTGCTTTGAATGTCTTCATGCTCTTGTTTTACAGTAATTACAGATTTTATTTTAAAATCCTCATTTCTCTCCATTTCTTGTTTTAAAATCGGTGTTAACATTGGTTTTGTTTTTGGTGTAGACCGAAATGATACGTTAATAGGAAGTTGGCCAGAACTTGCAGAACTAGAAATATCTGAACTTGTCTGTATTTTATTTTCTGGTACAAACTCTTTTGTAGAACAACCAACAGCTGGCATAAACATAGTGTCCCGAGTAGAATGAAGCAAATCTGTGCTAGGTTTATCAGTTACGTAAGTATTCTGATCAACACTACATAAGCTTGTTTTTGGCGATTCTTCTACTTTGATAGTAGGTATTGTATTATAAAAAAATTCTTGACCAGTCTTACAGGGTATCGAACTGCTAAGAACTCTTGAACCTAAAATTTTATTTTGGTGATTTATGGCGGTACTGCTGATAGTACAAGGTGTTGGCAAAGGGAGTGTATTTTGATACAAAGGACCAATTAAAATGTTTGGTTTCGTAGAACTATTGACACCTTTAATATCACAATCTTTTTTGTAGGGTTTATATAGAATATGGTTCTGCATCAGTGATTGTGGTGCTACTTTTTTTACAATATTTGTAACATCTATATGTGGAGTTGGCAAGGTCTTATACGGTTCACTATTATTGGTGTGTAATGTTTTTGAAGTAGAATCATTGTAAGTTTTCGAGGTACACGAAGGTATTTTCGTATAGTGAATTGACGCCGGATTCACGACAGTTTTAAAATTTTTAGCGGGTTGTGAAGAGTTATTGTGTTTTGAAGAAATCGAAAAATTATTTTGCTTTTCTTGGGGTCTTGTGTGTCTTGAAGCTCCGTCATAGTTTTTTGGTAAAGTTTTAACTGCGATTGTTCTAGCCATGGTATCAAAACCTGATTCTTTTTCTCTTTTAACATTTAATGCAGCAGAATTAAATGATTCTTCATCTGAAAATAATTCCCCAATTTCTTGGCGCAAGTCATCATCCATAAGTTCTTCCAAGAGATCATAATCCGAATTTGGTATGCCAGATATGAAAGGATCGTTATTAATAATGCTATAAGCAGTATCTTTCTTTGGCAGTTCCAATGGCATTTGTTTAGGCATATTAATATTTGATTTCTGTACCACAACCACTTTATTACATTTTGACAAGTTTGGTTGAATTGACTTCGTGATGGATTCCACGTAAGGGTTAGAAGCAGTGTGAATAACTTTTTCAGATTTAATATCTGTAACTTCTTTTTCTACTTTTATTTCCTTAATTCCACTTTGTGTGTCCTTCAGACGTGATGTATTATTATCCTTAAATCGTTTTTCAAATGAATCCTTATTTAAAGCTATGTCTAAAGCATTTGGTCCTCTGCTAGGTGTTTTATGTTTCAATAGAGCGTCCATTACACTTTCCCAATCTTGTGCCTTTTTTTCTGTATCAGCTGCGTGTTTTTGGGAAGATGACAATTTTTTACCTGTTTTACTTTCGCTTTTCGAGTCACGCGATTTCTTCCCTGACGGCTTTTCTACTTTCATTGAGGTGTGTAAAGAATTAGCATCTTTTTTATTACTTGTTTGTGATTTTTCTTGACGTATTTTTGAAATAGTTAGAATGGATGATGGAGGTAAAGTATCGACACTTTTATCTTTAGCGTATTCATAATTGCCTACTTTCGTTATGCCTGCAGAGCCTAAATTATGGCAAATATTAGTGCTACAGCTTTCTTTATTAGATTGCAGTGTAACTTGAGTAATAGGCTTAAATTTCAATTCAGGTCTTGCATATTGTTCTGGACACTTGAGCCTGCTTTGCTGTCGTAAAAGAAGCAACAAGTCGTGTTGATCATTTTCCGCTAGATAAGAAGTTTTGCAATCATTATCTGTTAGTGTTGGCACAACTTTATTGTCTTGCGATTTAACTTTAACGTTATCAGTTTTATTTGTGTTTCCTTGTGATACATTGGTCAAACATGGGTTCCCTTTAACGATATTTTTTCGTGCTATTTGAACATCTTTTGATTTCCCACTTAGTGGTGAATTTCCTACCCTTGATATGGTTAAATCACCTTTATTCTTCAGGTAGTTAAACTTGGTCAATCTTAAATCTGCTGCTTGAGGCTCATATTCAGACGATAATTGTTTTGGAGCATGTTTAGATTGGCAAGTCGCAGGTTTAGATCTTACGTCACAACGCTTATTTTTATGCAAATAATTAAGC
>DWIC01000170.1:0-14370 GCA_018248135.1 Battus belus
CCGTTCTACCCTGTGGCAAGAACTTATGATTTACCACGCCCCTGCAATCGAAGAAAACTGTAAGCAAAACTTCGCGATACTTTTTGTACAGACCGTATATTTTAGCAATAATATAACAACTACGTGGATCGATAGCATAATCAAGATCATGGTAAGTCGCTGAGTGCCAGCGCAACCGGTTATTGTTGCAATCCTTGGGAGGCCTATGCTTGCTTTGTTTGCAGTGATCGTCTGTCGTCTGATGATGACAATGAATAATATGTTAAACAACTTACGGCGGCACCGTGACCGGCTCGAGATTTGGTGCAGGTGGGTTCTGACGGGCCACTAATTTCGCGTGAATGTCGCAGTACAGCTTTCCATTCAGATTGTAGTATCCTTGATTCTTCAGAGAAGAGCCGCATGTCGAGCACTTGAAACACTCCACGTGGAGGTTCTTGTCCTTGATGCGCACGAACACGCCGCTGCGTTTCCATACATTATTTTAATATAAATAAAAATAATTTACTTGTTACTAGATGTTCAAAGGTATAGTATCAATGAAAAGCTTGATAGATGTATATTGTAAATTAACATGCTCACTAAATCTTGTGCGATACCTCTATTCTTTCAGGCAATATCTATTCTCGTCCGAACGCAATGCAAGTGTTGGCATGCTTAGCGATACTAAAACATACCTACATTGATTTACTTCAAAACAGTTATCTAAATGATGTAATGATTAGTTTAAGGTTGATGAAATGTGATTAATGTATATACAAAGGTTATTAGCATAAATACCATGTTCTATTGCAATACATAGATAAGTACGGTTGCCATTTGCAGCGTTTCTACAAGACACCGCATGGCGAAACACAGTGCGTGAGTAATTTAACTACTACACAGATTGACACGGTTGCAACAACGTAAGGCATTCCTCGTACGGCCTCTTACATAATGTGGCTACTACACTCCGAGCAAATAGGTGTTTCGGTGGTGATGGCGTCTCGGTCCGGTCTGGGGCTTAGAGGAAGGCTCGGTCGGTGTGCAGGTTCTGGGGCCAGATAGCGCTGGGCACTTGGCTTGGAGGTTCCACGTGGCTCGCCCTCCACACGCGGCGTTCTCGAGCGTGCGTGCGTCACGTGCAACGCGCCGGGTAAGCCACCTCGGCACACGCTCGCTCTCGAGTAAAACTGACACGCCTCTGCCGACCCGCAATACATTATTATAACAATTAAGCAATAAATGCAAGCAAATCAAACTATAAAACTGACAAAGGTGATTCCATCATTTTACGAAGAAATTAGAACCTGCTCCGAATACTTGATATGTTTATAAATTTACACCAGAAGCCACTAATACTGAGCACCGATAATTGAATAGGAGAGCTAGGTTAAAGTACCTGAAATAAATGTTCTTAAATCTAATTTACACGACTTGTTGATTTTGGACTTTGATCCGGATAAGACTTATCATGCAAAAGGCAAATAATTCCGAAAAAGGAGCGCCTTGCGATGTGTGCAACCGTGTCGGGCCGCGGATGTCCGACTTACGTAATGAGCCGTTCGCACTCCTCACAAATGTTCTGGCCGGGAGGCAAGCCGCCAGTGTTTAGCGGGGCGTCGGGCTTCGCCACAGGCGCGGGCACATGTCGCAGGCCCGTCACCGGCGCGGGGGACACGGGAGCTCCGCCTGCTTCTACTCCGCATTTAATTTGGACAACTTTAATTAGTTTCAAAAGATTTTAATCTTTCATGAAATTTAACAGTAAATTGTGAAAGGCATATTTTTGAACCTAATTTTATATTTATGGTTTTGAAAGTTTTATAGCATATTTACCTGGTTCCGGATCATTCTGTTCCTCTTGTAAAACCTTAAAAACAGCGCTTTTTTCGGCGTCGTATGTTTTCTCATTTTTTTTGAAATTGACTCTACGATCAAAGAAATAAATTTTATGTCAGTTCATTTTTACATCTATTAGTTCAGCTGGATATTAAGAAATGCATGTATACATTAGTCTATAAAATACGGTACACATAACATCATACAGATTTTAGTCTTAAAAGTTTGATCCCTCGATCGAAACGCCTTCAGATGTTTCTACCTTGTTTTTAAAACATGCAGTAACAAAAATATAATGCCATACCCAAGCACTCCGCCTGCAAGCACTTCAGTTTGAGCAGAAAGGGTCTCCGCAATTGTCTTGTCGCTGTACATGTTCACCGGGCTGTTGTATTGTTTATTAACAAGGCCCTTTCCAGAGTCGTTGCCGTTCATCTGAAAGAAATAAAAGTCGTTACATTATTTTCACAAAAATAACTTTCAGCGTCAGTAAACAAAGTCAATTGATTAAACAATGTATTTATTTTAAAATTGTACGACGTATTTTAAGAAAATCGGTACGCACGTATTAATGCTACCACAGTAGTTGTGTTATCAAACTTTGTTTGTGCGCCCAAACAAATATCTTTTGGAATTGGGCTTTGTCAAAAACAGGTTTATTCATTTATACAAAAACGAAATGTTTGATACAAAAACGATGTTCCAATTTCCATAATATGAAACTTTATTTTGGAAAACATATGTTTCGGAAATGTAACTTGAGACGGTGTTATCAGCAAATGAGACTTAAACGACAACTACGTGAAGTAGAATTTAATTTTCTTTTAATGATGTTTAGTGAATAATGTTTAATGAATTGTTAGTTATCGAAGATTAATGTGACAGTGGCGCAACTTCTGTGGTAGTTATATACATCAATACCAGTTAATGTACTAATTAATATTTATGCGTTCAAAAAATCATCCACCGCGCCGTTAGGTCTTAATTTCGATTGTATAATAAATACAATATTAAAAAAAGGGTGGAGTTATTCATAATAATTTCCACAAAATTTTGTTGATTAGGAGGTCCAATGTGGTCGAGATTAACATTTATCTTAATTTTAACATGTTGAAATAAATCTAAAAAAATAATACATACGTAGCCAAATGGTTTCGCCACACTGTTGTGCCCGGAGCCAAAATTACGTGATGGCTGCGGCGTCGCCTTCAGAGAAGTGGTGGTGACGGGTGCAGGAGCAGATCCCAGCGGCCGTGTTCCCGGACGAGGCAGGCTTCCCGTAGGTGTCACGCTAGGACGCCAAGTACTTCCGCCGCTGCAAAATTATATTTCAAATTTAAAAATTTACATTCAAAATGTCTTTAATCAAGTATGCACTTATCGCACTACATTGCTAAGTGCCGGCCAGAAACTTCACAGTTTTACTTTTTAAATGAAATTTATCAATATTTGATATTTATAACAAACATACAAATGATTCAATAAACTAAGGTCTATATCTCGATCGACTAAAAACTTGCAGCGTTCACCCTACAGCTGGCCAATACGGCCATTATACGTTTATGTAAAATCATTTTTTCGTAGCTTAATTTGTATACAAATTCTAAAATTTATTATAAGTTCTATTTATCATACATATACTACTCCGGAGACACAAATCTTTTCTGAAAAAATCCTTCACATTCCTTAAAGATTGTGGAAACACGAAAAAATGTTCATAATCATGTCGAATGGAAGTCCGCAAAGTCACCTCCGATATCGTCAAACTTCAAAATATAATATCTCAACGGCCACCTTGATTTTTTTTATTTCTTCAAAATGGACCTTATTGAGGATCTGCTATTGATATTGGGAAAGAAATAAATTTCAAAACAGTACAAGTAGCGCGACCGCCATTTTGAATTTACCTTGTCATATTTTTGTGGAGTACACAGAAGAGTATAAAAAAATTGTCTTATACATTGCGAACATCTATCTCCTACTTTCCAAGAGAGTCGTTGCTGAAGCTTTCGACTAAATAAAATCCTGCGGCCAATGCTGTCAGTGGACGGCGGCGAAAACGGTGAAATTTCATTACTACATATCCCCCGGCGGGTATAACTAAAAAATGGTATCATAAAAAACTCCTTTTTTGCATATTTTTGAATGAAAAGTCAGAACCTGAAGTTTTTAACCCTCGCTCATACAAGAGCGAGGGTTAAAAACTTCAGTGATAGCCTCACAAACCCTCCGGAACCTCCGCCCCGACTCCTTCCGGAAGTACGATAGTTTTAATCGGTTACAGAAAATTGCAGGATTAAACATAATAACTTATTTAATAACATGCCATTAATTTTAGGTTTGAATCTAAGAAAAGGATGGCGAAAGACCCGTAGTGCAACTTTATTATATAATTTTTTATTATTTATTATGTACACACAGTCCTATGAAGGATTTCTTAACTTTTGAAGATTATCGGTATTACTAGTTTTATTTCTTGATATTATGCGTCTGTTACAATTCAAAGTCTTCTATACAATGACGCATTAAAAAAAATCACGAATTCAACTTTGCCATCATAAAATCTAGAATCATAATTCACTTGCAGAATATAAAAATTATCTTGCAAAAGCAGTAGTTTATTAATTTTTTTTATTTTGGGTTTCGTGTTCCTGCACCAAAATATTTTTTTTTGCGCGTATAGTTAGCATTATTTATTACACCAGTGTAGTACATGACATTGTCTTAATACTGTTAAATAAACTAATTATGTATTATGAAATAAAGTGTCTATAAATAAAGTGTCGATAATGTTAGGAAACTCCAAAATGATATAATATAGTTTAGTTACCGATATATTTTTATTAATATCACTGACGTAATATGGTATAAACCAAAATATCATCAATAAATCATGTGCTCGATATATTCGTAGGTGTTATAAAATATTTGTTCTAAATATAAATACTCAAGAACATTTAAAGGCAAACAAGCCCGCCTGCGTACTATTTATGTGTTACAACTAAAGTCGTAACTCGCGCCAGAATATCGTCTATACCTGGCTCATTGCGTAGAAAATATCACGTAATTTTTAATTGTCGTCACTAATTTTTAAAGCATAATCGTTGCACCCCAACAGCAAATAATTCTAAAAATAAGTTTTTTTTAAAAAAATGTGATTTGTATTTTCTTTGAAATGCTTTAACGTAAACGATTAACACGTTTTAAATGTTTTTTTTTTCGTAGGAATCTTCCTCAAGTCGTATCGAAAACTTGAGTAAAATATTAGCCGAAATACTTGAACTGTTTTGCTCTTAGAAATAAATTATGCAAATTTTTTAATATTCATTGTTTAACATATCTAAACTATATAGTTTTGTTGTTGTTATTTGATAAAGAATATTTAGCCGTCAATTCTTTATAAATATTTGGTCAGTTTTTTGAGCAATTTAGGAAATGATTACCGTTGCACGGTGAGTTCGAGAGCGACGCCTGCGGCCCGGATTGCATCTTGAGCCTCCTGGTGACGCAGATTGTACACGTCGGTGTTGTTGACGCGGATCACGGCATCTCCTGCTTGCAGCCCCGCACGCTCCGCTGCACTGCCGCCGTTCACCTGCAAACACACAAAATTGCCGGAAAGCTGTACTCCTAACTCTTTATCACATAATTTTGAAATAACGCGGTTTATAATAGATTATCGATTTTTTACACAATTTTTTTGTTCTAGTACGACTTTATTCATTCATTCATGTCAGCCGATAAACACTCATTACAAGGCAAAGACATCCATCAATTATCGCCACAATGGCCGGTCTCGAAATGAGAACTTCATCAGATGATATTTCAAGATGGCTTTAAATGGCCTATATAATAAAATTTATAACAATAAACAAAAGCGTTACTTTTTAGCCTAAAAAATCAATATTCTTTGTGAGAACCAATAAGTATTCATTAGGTAAATCTTGTTGTTTTAACATAGATATATTAATACTTTGATATTATTAATATTTAAAGAATAACGGTAATGTTGATTAGCCATTGCCCATGATTTATTACTCCAAAACAAAGCGTCTCGAGGGATTGTTTTCGTTATGTTTTAAAACGTGTTAACTTCACCCTACATTTAAGTCAACATTAAAACGCCCAAACAATAATTATTTGTCTGTAATACTCGTTCACTTCCAGCCTGTAACCTTAACGTCTAAATATAATTACTAGCCAACATTATTTCTCGTAATTTAACAAATATTGTTTTGGTTATTTCTTAGTCACTACCAGAACCTGTTACGACAGCACAACCACACATTGTTGTTATTAACGCTACTTCTATTAATCTGTAACCGCAATTAACATTAAGCTAAAAATAAACTAATACTAATCCCGTTTTCCCGTTAAAGGAGTATACGTTGTAGTTGAAATTGCTATAAATTAACAAACTACATTTTTTCATGTATATTAAATTGGGTTAACCTAATACGTATTTCTGAATATAAGGATGAAATTTTGAGGGAAACTTACATAAAATGGTTTACAAAATAATGTTAAATTTCATTTAAATAGAGCAGCTTCTGTTTTTGGCCGACACTTCACAGCAGATTACAATTTATGATCCAAAAGTAAATGACAATTTGAATTTGAACTTTACTTTCTACCATACGTTAGTTGAAAAGAACAAAATAATGAAGTAATAACAAATGTAATAATGTAAGATATAGAATTTATAATAAAAAGATGTCGTTAGTGATAAAACCAGTATAAGTGGTTCCAGTCGCGCAAGTTGCACATCTAGGTGTCCTGGATTTTATCTGACATCTGATTCCTAGACCAGACGTCGGCGTATTTTAGTACGGAATGCGAGGCGAGGGGCGGAAGGAAGCGGCGGTGACGTCACGATGAGATCAGCGCTCGCAACCCGTCTGGACTGGACTGCGTCGCTTGTGCGATGGCAACTTTTTTCGCTTTTGCCTTCGCGCGCAAAAAGCTTCACGCACGACGCTTCTCTACGTCGGAATTTATCGTTTCGTAATATGTGCATGCCCGTTCAGAATCAGTAATTACTCTGGTCTAAGCCGTTAAACTTTTGTTTTTATTTAAATGACTACAATAGTCTTTAATTAAATATTTGTTTTCTTGTATTGATCCAATAAAATCACTAAATTTATGTTTGGTAATAATACCTAGAGACAACAAAAAGAAACTGAATAACGTTAACAACAAATTTTCAATGCAGAAATGGGCGTCAAGATTCATTCGATTAAACGCGTGAAGTCACTTAGCTCGCTTATTTTTTTTTAACTTCACTAAGTACTTTATCATAAAGAACAAATACAATTCACGTTTACATTTAATTCCAAGTTATTTGGTAAGTCTAATAAAACTTTAACGAAAAAATCAAGATTTATATTGAGCTATGTTTAATAATTAACTCAATTGTATTACAACATAAGAAATTATAATTAATATTTAAATAGATATGTGTTTAGCTTGCAAAAAAATATTTACAGTTAAATTTATTTATTGCAGCCTAAATACTAGAATACTAAAAAATGTGAAATGTAAAGGTTACGTGTGTGACCATTTCTCAGTAAATTTTCCTGCTATGATAAGTGTTAGTAAAATTGCATGCCGTAAGAAATAACCTCCTTCCGGCCGCAAAGTCGTTGGCAATGACCTCGGCTAGTCTACCCCTCGACAAAGATTTCATGTCGTAGACGCGCATTTCGGTAAATACTGTTAATTTCATTAATATTTACGTTGAGATTTCCAGCGAATTCGCGTTCCGATTCGCGACCTCGCTTTTACCCTGTGTATATTATTTATAATCTTTACCAGCAAATATGGCACGTAAAGATCAATTAAAAAAGGATGTACCGTTTGTTCGACAAAGTTATTGATTTATTTATTGATAATTCAGTGCAGTGGATGTATTTAATAATACATTTTATGTTAATTATAACAAAATAACATTTTGTTCTTGGGTCAAAAAGGGATTATAATTAAATTTATCTGTACTAATGGATGTAGCGATGTTGACATCAAATTACATATGTCTATGTACTAACTAGACTACAAATAATACCTATCTAAAGCTCATAGTGTTTATATCAATGTGAGAGAATTAGCAAATGTTACATATTTAATGTTAAAAGTCCACAATTTTCAAACTTTATTTAAAAAAATACAAACTCTGTTGCAAAAAACAATGCCATGATATTTTCTTACTAATTATCTAAAACAAGCAAATTAACCTCAAAACAATCAGCTTCGTTCTTATTCGTTCTTAGTGATTCACCTATTTCCTTGATTAAATATATTATTATTACTCTTTGCCAGTTCTCTTAACTCGGCTGGCGCGCGCACATGCCTTATACGGGAGCAGAAATACAAGAACGAGAGATTAAATGCGGTCCCGTCCTGCTGGCCATGCGAGGTCACGACATATTACGTTTTCGTTATTGCTTACTTTCAGACGCCCCACAGTTCCACATTCAAGAAATAAAAAATTTGAAAAGAGAGATTAATTCTTAATTCAATAATAATCAATAATCTTATTATTATTTATTTAAAATCTTAAATGTCGCAAACATCATTGTAATCGCTTTATTATTGTTAATATTGGTTTACAATTCTTGTCAATATCACAAGTGCACTTGTGATAATTGTCATTCCGGTCGACTCGGGCCCTAACTATACAAAATTTAAATATTTAACGAAGAACAACAGTTATATTTTTAGAACTAAATGTAACGTGAATATATGTAGGAAGATATTCATAAAAGTTTTTCGTTAAAAACTTTGGCCTCGGCGATAAAATTTTATTTATTTGTTAAGGTTTTATTTTTTTTAAACCTTCAATTAACAAGGTTAGACATACATTTAACCTACATTTTTGTTACTAATAAGCCATTGACTTTGTACAATACTTGAGCTAATCTAGTTGACTAATTCGACATTGGCTTTTTTCAAAGATAACTCTTTATAATGTGGCATTTAAAGGTCCCTTTGTTTACATTACTAACATTATATTTTATATAAAAAAAAAGGTTTTATTTATTAAAAATTTTTTTTTTCCAATAAACATAACTTCATTGTATTATTAGTAGTTTTAATGCTCATGGATTGTTTAATTTGCTTTTGACGTATATTATGAAGAATATGTTTATTTCTAAACTGTAACAGTAATTAAATCTTTAATAAAAATAAAGAAAGTAATTTAATGTGAAAATATGAAAATTACATAAAAAAACACTAACTAAGCAGGAAAACACGTCACTCATACTTGAATGGAAACGGGCTAGTCATGTAGCACGTAACAGGGACAAAGGCAATTCACTTTTGGGCCTAAGTTTGTGATCAAGGAGTTTGGTTTTTCAGTAACTTGTCGCGACGTTAGCTATATCATCAGTCAATTTAGTCTAATCTTAGCTTTGGTGATAAAGAATTAAAATCTTATTAAAGATGCGACGGATAGATATAAATCTATAAATTAAAACGATTTCCTCAAATTTAAATCTTAAAAACATAAATGTATTTTTCTAAACAGTCGTAAATGTCATCATCTCTATCTTCGTATATAATTTGTAACTATTGGTAACATGAACTGCTGCGCATTATCTCGAAAAGTCGACTTCGATGTTTGATACCTACGTAGCCAAATAATTAGAAAATACCAACGGCGATAATCCACGGAACGCTGTCGCCGCACGGCGTTCTAGTTTCAAAACAAATCCTTGCCAGTACGTGACTCAGATTGTGTTCGGAACAAGAAACCCGTCCAGTTACGCAACGACTAGTGCCCAGTCCTGGCTCTACGCGCGATTCCGGTCAACAAGAGTGAATCTGGTAAGAAAAGCAGCCATAAAATCATGCATGCTTTTAAAAAATTTAAAATAATTATTGAGTCTATAGAGAGAGAAGAAGAAGAAGTCTATATAGAGAGAGAAATACTTCAGATATTCAATAGACCTTAATAATACATATTTTGTTATAAAATTACTAATATCTAATGATTAATATTCTCTTCATCTTGATTCATATAATTTTAAGTTACGTTTTCGAATTTCGATTAGTTTAACTAATTGAGTATTGTATTTAACACAAGCAAATTGTGTACAAGCAATTTTTCAGACTACGTGGTGTTAAAATTATTTTTAATGCAATTAAATACTTGTAATTTAGTTTTACATTTAATTGCATTAATAAAATCAAATTTTATTCTTACCTAAAACAATGAAATGATTATTGATAGTAATATGAACATGCAAATAAAAAAAACAGAATATAAGCAAAGCAAAAAGATGTTAAAGTACAATAATCTTATCGAAAACCGAAAATAATTTATTTAAGTCTAGCTTGAATTGCGTCACTTTACAAACCAGAATACAAAATTATTGTACTCGTGATATTTCTTAATAATGTTTGGTTTTTATTCGTAACTAAATAACATAAAAATTATTTTCTCAAATATAGACAACACAAACATTGTCCTCAAATGTACATTCGGCAAAATCAGATCTTACGTATTATTTTTTTGAAAATAAGGTTAATAGGTTCACTTATAAAATTCAGAGAAAAAATCTTTATTAAAGACGAATGAATTCGTCCCAACTCCATTTATAAAACATTATGTAAATACCGTCTAAAATAAAACACTTATTAATAAAACTTCGCGTATGTTATATACATAATACGCACATAAGTGTACATCCGGGAATTAAAAGTTCAGTGACATTTTGTTGAGGACGAATTTTTCGGCCACGACGTGTACACTTTTTGTATGCCTTTTTTTTAGTATGTCGCTAGCAAATAAACCTATCGCCAATAACTCATGTTAAAGTACCGTTAGAGCCAGGGGATCATCGTCATTACGTCGGTTATTCTGACATTATTAAACGTCTTGACCGAAATGCGCGGCGCAGGCAGATGATAGATTCTTTAAAAACGTATTGTGCCCATACTTTGGCAGGTGTAACATACGATGTTTTTACTTGAAAGGTTACATTAATGTTAAAAAATTTAACGACATCTTAAAACTCCTCGAATGACATGGTCGGAATACGTAAACAAATGGATATATTTTATTTACCAATCAACTCACAAGTTACATGAGAAAAATCGGACCATCTTGCTGAGAGGTTTGTATTCCAACAAAGGGAAGATTACAGGGTGCAAAGAATATTATGTACTGGATTGATAAATGTGATTTAATTTGCCGACCAGATTGAATTAATAAAATTGTCTTCTCCATGTTTTAAAGCCTTTATTGTGTTGTGCTGTATTTTGTTGTATTCATATACAATATTAATAATAATTTCTTAAGTAAACTTCATTAAAAGGTTTAGGTACCAGTTCTTTCAGGTTTGATAAAAGTTAATATTGTGCTGTACAGCTAACTAAACAGGTACATAATAACAAAGTCACGCCTCAAGCGGTATTCTTTTTACGTTTGCTTTTAAGAATTTAAGTTATTAACGCTAAATTAGCAGCTTTCTCATGATTTCTTGGTAACTAGTACCCCGATGGACATATATGGAAGCGATTTTATAATGCAGGTTAAAACTAAATTGCTTCGATATACATAATCCTTTAGACAGTGACAAGTGTTGAATCTGCTTTAACGAGGCCATGGAACGGTTAATGAGTGTTAAAAGCTTCTCTGGATAACTAATTACCTATTTAAAAAAAACTAAGAGATAACATATACAGACGTAACGACAAAAACTTACAGTTTATTATTATTAATGAACCACATAAGTTCCTCAACATACGTGGTTTATTATTAGGTCTGATAATAACAATTTTCCTGTACACTTTGCACTACTAAGAAATAATATGCGTGACATCTATTTACGTTGAAGTATTACGAGCATCTTACTACAAAGAAAATTGGTAGAATCTATGTATATAAAGATTTAAACGTAAGAGATTCGGTAGTTTTTTGCCATCTTGACTGACGTCTACGCGTAAGAATTTTTTTATGTTACGTTGCTAATTCTATCATTTCCTAAAAGAAAAAGCACACTTGTTGCTAATGCGATTATATTTTTAATTTTCAGTAGGTTATCATTAATTTAATCTATATTATACTAGTTCTATTGAAAACTACTTACTTTAAGAGAAACAGACGTTTAATGTATATAGGATATGGCCATCGTTTACATATATCGTTTTAATACGGATCCAAATTCGTTGTATTGACGGCTTCTTTATATTATTATATAGTCAATTACCTTTTGAACAACGAGAGGTGTTCCGAAGTCTTTGCCGCCCTGGAGCCTGAAACCCAGAGGCTGCTGGTCGGACTTATTCAACCGCACAGTTAGTAACTGTGCCATCTGTGAACAAAATTAAAATAAAACATTAACACCGCTAAATTCATCGTTTTTCTAGAAGCATTTTTTCTCAAGATCAAGGCGATAATATTAAACAAATTTTATTATAAAGAGCGGAGAGGTAAGCGTTAACTGCAATGGTACAATCATTAAGCCTGGCGTGGCATTTGATTGACCCAATTGAAGATTTATTTTCTCTCGGGCGCAACTCTGCTGACCGCACTCGGCGGGTATTCGGTCCGTGCGATCTATTTTATCATCGTTGAAGATCTTTGTGCGAATCAATAGACATTAGTGAAAGGAGGCTGAGAGCAAAACTTTCGTTTATTTGTACAAGGAATAAACAATAAACCAATCATTTATTTATATCATGAAGATTTCTCTTTTCGGTATACCAATTATAACCACGCAAACATTCAGAAAACTTTACAAACTTGTTTTGTATACAAATTATTAGGAGGATCGAAAAATAATATGGCTTCCTTAAGTTGAATTCACACGACTACATTTTAACAAGTTTTTATTTTTAATCAACAATATATTCACTTTCGTTATCATCAACATTTTGCCTTCTAGTATACAAATTTCCATGCCGGAGCGATAAAAATCAATAAGTTTTTCTAAAAAATACGTCGACATAGCGACATTACTTTCCGGTCCTTCTATTATAAGTTTTTTTAGAAACACCTATAAAATATATAATATAAATCACACAATTTCAATTAACAAAGTTATTATAAAGACTGCAAACTGCTGCTTTTAGATCACTTCTACGAATAAATAACCGAAGATAATAACGTAGTTATTCGTGTAAAAGACACAAATGTGCTCTGTTTTATGACATATATCTGATAATATATATTAAAAAGTTATATAGGGTCATATGTACTGAAATAATAAAACTATGGTAAACAAAAATAATTTCTTTTATTGAGCCATCCTTTGTAGACCTTATGAACGCATCAAGCACAGACAAACATCGAGACCCACTTAAACTGTCACTTTGTAGACTACGAAATCACAACAAAAAAAATATGTTTCTTTATGTTTTTCTAAAGAGACACCATTCATTAACTATTTTGTGGCAGTGTGCTTTGTGCATAGAGATTACCGCATTGATTGTAGAACTAAACCATAAATGTAGTTTCAAAGTTTCTGCAAACAAAAACTGTGAATTGTCTTTGTTTATTTTTTATGCATTAACAAAACGTGCGTATCCAAGTTATTAAATAAAAACTCTTCACATACAAAATCTGCACGACAATAAATATTTTATATCATACGAATACACATCAGTAAAGTTATTTTACTAATGTGTATTGCTAGAGACTATAAAACTGGCCCTTTTTACAGTCCTTTCAAAGTCTCCTAGAGAAATATTCCAGTATTTTTAAAATTATTCATTCATCAAGTGCATTAATCTGACGACCAAAAGTTGTTGTAAGGATTAATGTTGAACTACAATTTGTATAAATCACGATCAACCGTACTGGCTGATATTAAAATTTTATACCAGAGTTGTATGATTGTAACAAATAATTAGTACAACGATGTTAACAGAAACTGCTATTCAACCATTTTATACATATAGTCGTAAATAAGCATTTGTCTTCCATTTCGCCTGATGGAAAGTGTAGATGAAGACGAAGAAACCTGTTCTCTCTACTCTTAAGGGCTCCAGAGTTCAACTTAGGGAAAATAGACCCAGGCAGGTCGTTATGAATCTTGGCGGCTCTCAAAAAAACGAGCTGTCAAACCATTTATTTCAACTTTTGGGAATGTCAACAACGTATGAATGAAACTTTTGCTTGTTCTTAGTAGTCCGATAAAGGAATGGAGATGGCTCAATCGGTTCGAAAAGAACCTCCAAAGCACGAGCACTCTCCAAAGTGCATCATTTATTTCATTTTGTTTTTATGATTTGTATTTTTTTTTCTATTATCGTGCCAGACGCGAGCGTGAGAGCACAATGTCATCTAAGTCTTTGTTCGTGATTAAAAGTCGTTACGTGCCTCTGTACACTTTATCTTAAGAACGCAATCGAGGTATTGTAATTATGTGGCTTCTTCTTAGTATAAAATGTACTGAACGCCGCTAAGAACTAAATATTTACATTTGCTATAACTGTCAAAGTGCAATGATGATTCTATACTTTATTTGTTTCGTACTTGGCATGTAGTGTCTGATAAAATTTAATTCAAGGTATTTTAAATCAATCATGAATATATATTTTACT
>DWIC01000171.1:0-14359 GCA_018248135.1 Battus belus
TATATATATTTAAATACGGAACATTTTATGGTTATTAAAAAAGTGGTTGAAAAATGTACGTAAAATAATAGATTTATATTAAATAGTTGCATCTATTTGCTATAATCTGTTTATCGGGTTTTCATGTAAAACATTTATTATATTTTATTTCGATTATATAAAATGATTATGAAGACAAATCAAAATATTTACTGAATTTAAAGTAGTGTTTAATTTATTAAATTTTGAGAAACCTATTGTTTAATGTGTTAATAAGTCTTAGATATTATTAGAAATTACGTTATCATAACACATATTAAAAAAAAATTTAAATCAATTAAATAAATAAAGATTTCAACTCACTGAATTTTTTAAATTTATATTAAATTTAAATGAGTTTCTCCTTTATACGATAAAACCTTTTAATAACTTATACATAAGAACTTTACCTTTATACAATCTTTGTAGTAAAAAAAATAATAAATGTTTAATTATTCTTTAATAATTGCTAGTAATTATTTTACGATATATTTCTTCATAATGTTGTTTATTTAACTATTGCTGGTTATTTTAAACTTATCTATGGAAAACCAGATCGATTACTACTGAATCACTATCGAATATGAAAAAGAACACTAAACAGTACGAATATTAGAAATTGTTTTATGTCAACATTTTTCTGAACATAAGCTTCAATAATACTTCGTAGGTAGAGTTATCGTCATCTTCATTATTTCCCGAGGAGACGTCCACAGCTGGTTATAGGCCTCCCCCATAGATTTTTAATAGGATCAGTTGAAAAAGTTCTGCATCCTGGACCATCCGACAACCCTAACGAGTTTATCTATTCACAACGCGGGTGGAAGATGTACACGTTGCGAATTGTCTTTCATCTCCACTCAAATATCTTAAAATTTCAATATGCCTATGAGCCGAACCCTGTCCGTTACTTTAGTACCTTCACGTATCTCCTCATTACAAATTCTACGATTGAATTAGTTACTGTTCCCAAATTAAAAGTATGCGATATTATGTTTTGAATGTTTTTTTAATTTATATAAATGAAATACATCGTGATGGCCAGTTTGTATTACTAATGAATATAAGCAAATATAAGCGGGATGTTTATTTATATTTTGATTACAACCATTTCGTTTTATTTGCCAGTAAATATAGGTCAATTCATAGACGGATACAGCGTGGGTTGGTCAGCGCCTATTATACCGAAGCTGCAAGATCCGGACCAGACTCCACTGCCGGAGGTGATCACGGAGCTACAAGTGTCCTGGATCGGGTCACTCTTGTACGTCGGTGCAATTGTCGGTAAGTGAAACGTTTTTTTTTTAATGCAGTTTTAGAGACTAAGCTTTATAAATAGATATATACATGCTATATTACAGGACGGGTTCATTTTAAATTTGAAAATGTTACATAGGACCTCCACCCACTAGAAGGATATGACCTTGTGAAGGTCGTCGGAATATAATCCGCTTTCAAACTGTCCTGTTGGAAATCTATAACGCACAAAAATCAGTAATGCACGTCTTGCGGCCAAAATGATGATGATGTTTTTCGTGCTTTACACATAAATGATACATTATTATAGGTATTTCACGTGGCATCTAACGTTTTGGTCAACGTTTGCGTCGCGACGGTGTCCGTGAATCAACTACATAGTATTTCGATGATCTAATACGTGCCGCACACGCAGTATGCACCGGATTGCTGTCCCGACGGCAGTCGAGTGGTGCGCTGCGTTTAGATTAAATAACATTGATAGCAAATAAACCATTTTTACAAAAGGCAGAAAACAACAGGACGCTGCGGCCGTGCCGTGCGCTGACTGCTGCCGCCAAAATGACGAGCACTTTAAATTAAATATCTCACACACACACACACACACACACACATACACTAACGTGCGCACACAAACAGCGCAACCGTGCGACCTGGGCAGCTAGTGCACTGCCAGGGGAGGCGGAGCGCGGTAACTCGAGTAGTCGCTGTGGTCGCTGCCGTCGCAACAGCAGGGGTGCAATGTGCACGCCATTAACCCGCTCTAAACACCAGGCAGATTAAAGACAAGTGGAAAGATCCCGCGCTCAGACGTAGTGGTGCGCGCGCAGCATGGGCGCGGTGTCGGCGTCGGGCGCGTCGGTACCATCCGCATCGTCTACGTCGTCGTGCAGGCCGGCTGTCGCCCAGTCAGTGCGTCGCGGCGCCAGCAGCCCGCACATCCGACACTCGAAGAAGTCGGCGCAGTTGTTGAGCGGGCCGCGCGTAAATGGCGAGCGCCCGCCGCGCGCCTGGAAGTGCCGGTAGCGCGCGCGGTTCAGCTGCTCGTTGGTGGTCATCCCCAGGCACACCACCTGCGCGAACACGCTTTCGGTTACCGTTGAGTCGTTGATTCATTTTTAATTAATAAAATCGTCACCTTGTATTTGATCTGCTGGATGCTTTTACACCTGCACCGCCGGGAGAGTGGTCATCGAGTAAGTCATAGAGATGTGTGTTCTCAATATACGTGTTATAGTATTTAAAATTTATTAATATTTATGGTTTGAAAAGAAAAAAAAATCATAACACGTCGCGCCACTCACCAGGTATAGTTGGCAGCTGGTTAGCACAGTGACCCAGAAAAGATGGAAAAGTGCGTTCAGCATCACCCACGTGAGCCACGCGTTGCAGCGCAGCGCAGTTAGCGCTGCTCGCAGTGCCCCGCCGGCGCCCTCCTCGTCGCCCGCCGCGTCCCCTATCGCGCACTGCTGCCGCACATACTGCGCGCCGCCCCACATCATCCACGCGCACATAATCAACAGGCACACGAGGAACCCGATGAAGTAGCGGTGATTGTTGGCACCTGATAATGACAAAACGGAAGCGATCCCGAGATGAAAAAATAAAACAACGAGAGAACAATGCGCTACGGCTGCGCCCGAAACTCTTATATATAATATAATACATGACGATGAATGATAAGGCCATCGAACTTGTTAACGTAAAACAATGCGCTGGTTAGCATATGCATATCGGTGCAATAAATAACGACGTTAGTCGAAGGCCCCAGTGATAGCAAGCAGAGCGAAGCAATGGTTGATGATACGGACCTATGCAATTTCCCACCCAGGGGCAGTGGTGATCGAACTTGGCGACGCAGCGGTTGCACACGGAGCAGTGCTTGGAGCGCAGCGGACGTCGTACCAGGCACGCCGAGCAGAAGCGCGCCGGTTCAAAGCCGCCGCGGGTACTCTCCGACAGCTCGATGATGGTCTGCGGAGGTCACATGAATACAATACTAGCGGCCCGCCCATCGCCGCTACTATTGCAACATTAGAGCGCGACGACCGAGCACTCACTCGAAACTTGTCGGGCTTTGTGGCGGTGATGACGCCGGGGTCGCTGCGCCACGAGCGCAGAAATGTGTACCACAGCACGCCCGAGAACAGGAAGAAACCCAACGTGGCCGCGCCGCTCACCACGGGCGCGATGAACACCACCCACGTTATGTAGAACCATACCTGTGCACGCACAGTAACGGTCACACCCCGAAAACACCTCGCGCGTTATACAAACGAAACAATCGTCCTTACCTTGGTAGCCAAGTAAACACTTAAGGGAAAGATATTTTTAAGTTCATCATCAAAGAGGGTGTTGCTGAGAAAATGAAGTAGAGCATAGAAACAGACGAGAAGGAACGCCTTGAGCAGGTACACGGTGTCCATGTCGAGCACGAGCCCGGTCACATAGAAAGCAATAAACGGTAGGCCCACCACACACCACCAGCGGAACTTCTGTGAAAATAATAATTCAGTATCATGAAATGTGTTGTTAATTAAACAAAGCGTGCACTTGATGTGCGTGTATTACCTTGTCATAAGTTAATCGGCGGAAAACAGTTTTTCTGGTGGAGAGCAATGCATGCTCTTTAACTCGGTCGGACACCTTGGATCCCACCCAGAGTGTATCTGCGCCGGCCTGAAGCATGGCCAGTGGTGTAGTACCGCGCAGATTGGGAATGTCCAAGTTAGCGTTGCCCTGTCCAAATAATACAAATGTCACAATAAGGACATATAACAGATACCATAACCAGAAGGCAGTGGCAACCTGTTACACATCACAAGTGAGGTATTGCAGTCGATATTCAGGTAGAAGCTACACACTGACTCTTCAAGCCTCAGAGGACGAGACTCTAATAGCGAGACTCGGATGGATATAACATGATAATATAGGGAATGCACTTTTCCATCCATATCTACAGGCTGTGATTATGCGAGTCCCTAACTGAAGATATTGATGGAGAAGCAGTGATCCATTTGTATACCGCCCATCTTCAACAAAGGATGTCTATCAGACAGGCAGACATCCTCCACAATAAAATTAGAACTGATAAGTTAATCAGGGTTCTTTCACCTCATCATAAGCTCAACCGGAACAGACAAAATTTGAAACGCCAATAATACACTAAAGTTATGGAAATATGTAAAATATATTGGAAAATCAATGTTCAGTGTATTGGTGTACAGGCTATAGCACTGTAGCATTGGCCAGACAACTGCAAACCATACTTAAAAAATAACCGTCATTTGCTGCACAGCAATGGGATCTAGGTCACACATTAAGTGCTAGTCTACAAGAGAAATTAAAAAGTAGGCCTAGCACAGAAACCTCCTTAATTCCTTTCACCTTAGAAATCACCTTAGTTCCTTTTGGGGAATGACGCTGAATGCACATTACAGCATTGCAATAGGAAAGATGCAAATAAGGTCTCTTGATAATCCTTTTTTAAACTAACTAACTAATTAAGTTTGTTTAACTGTTGGCTTGTAAATATATTTCAAATGAATGTATACCAACTCTTGTGAAAAAAAAATCTCTATGTAACCAAATTTAACCAAAATCAATAAACCAAAATTACAACCTGTGCTATGGACTGTATGGTGGGATGGATGATATTCTCTTAATAAAGTGCAGCTTGTGCCTTAGTAGATATTACATGTCATTGTAATGTTGATATAAGTGACAAGATGAGCGCTAATGGTGACACTTCACTAATGTCACTAACTGTTGCAAATAAGTAGAATGATAAACCAATTTATGTAACAAAAAATAAAGTCTTCTATGTCAACTTACATAAAGTATAAGAGTCGAGATGGCAGTAGTGTTACGAGCCAAAATAGCCCAATGCAGAGCTGTGTTGCCATGAGAGTTGTCAATGGGATTAGTAGATGCTCCCAACGTAAGTAATAGTCGAGCAGGATCCACAGAGCACACTTTCCATGCTGCCCACATGAGCGGCGTCATTCCACCCGCATCTGGCCCGTCGGGATTAGCCCCACGGGCAACCAGGTAAGCCACAACGGCCGTGTGCCCGAATTGTGCTGCTAGATGGAGGCAAGCACAGCCCTCGGCGTCGCGCAACATCGGATCGGCGCCCGCACGCACCAGCAGAACCGTTGCCTCCAAGTGCCCCTGCCTCGTTGCCCAGTGAAGCGGTGTGGACTGCAATTCGCCGCCCACTGCGTCGACTGCGGCGCCTTTAGACAGCAGGTACTCGATGATTTCGCGCCGGTTATTGATCGCAGCCCAATGGAGAAGCGTCACCGTCTCGTGATCGGGCTGATTTACGTCCCAGCCGGCCTCCACGAGCTCCTTGACGCGACTGAATGCGCCATACTGGGTGGCCTTTACGATGTCGAAGCCGCTGTAATCCCGCTCCAGCGGCACGGGCGGGGGCTCGCGAGTCGGAGGCCCGTCGCCTTCGTGCTGCGACTTGCCGCATTGCCCGCTGGCCGCCGCTCCGCACGTGCTGTCGTACATGGCAGCTACGAAAACCCAGGCGGGGCAGCCATGGTACAGATGTTTCTACTTATTTCAATTTACAACATATGAAAAACAGGCCGTCTTAGGAATTGATAACGAACCGAAGCAACTGTCACCGTCGAACTACTTTTATTGACATGTTCCTCTTAAGCGTGCGTTCAAAATTAGTACCGAAGATAAAAAATAATTGTTGACTAAATTTAATAATTATATATACATCAAAAATTAGAATCCTTTTTTGTATATTCCTATAAATATTCTGCAGTAGTAACGGTATTTAATCGCGCTATTTCAAAAAGTACTCAATTACAGTACTTAATTGTTTGTCTCAGAAGATTGTTTTTAAGATAATCGTTCAAAACATCTTGGAACTACGAGCTGTCGCCTTTAGTCATAACGCAATTTTTAACTAAGTCATCGTTAAGATGCGACCAATGTCACTTTTTTACATTTGTTTAATGGCCTTCAGTTTTCGTGTACGCTAAGGATTGTTTAGGATTCTATCTTTACTTATTTAATCTCGACGTTAGTTTCGACATGGCGTTGGTTTTTTGACCACGTTGTTGGTGCCTCGTGGCCACTGGCATGTTTTATATTAATGTTTTCACGTTACGTTGTTTTTTTTACTCTGTTCTAAGTGATTCATTTTGTTTGTAATTTGTCACTAAGAATTTATAGATGGCGCTAGTAATCTTTGAAATTGCGCTATGGTAAATTACTCACCAACAATTATAGGTTCTTGAGATTTTTAATGAGTTGGAGTGGTCCAAGTATATTCTCTTAAATGTATCTTAAATATATTAAATATAGTCTTTTATCATGTTCTCTCATTCTTTTGTCTGGCATACTTCCCACAATCCCTCATTCCGTCTCATCATCCTCCTATTTATCATTCCCCGCTAAGTTTTAGAGATTTTTCACTTTTCTATATTTACTTTTATTTTCATTACGCTTTCACATTTATTTATTTTTTTTAAATTTGCATCAAGCTTACCTGACGTATAATTATGTTCTATTTGAGAAACTCTTGGAGACTACCGTCTTCAATTATAAATGATGCAATGTTGTCTGGTTCTATCTTCTTTTACCTAGCCTAACTTCATAATCTGTCAGTTGCCCCTCAATTACGGGACAGCAAGCGACCACATGCACCACGTTCTGGTCCACTCACGGTTTACAGATGTACGAGGGACTCACCTTGAGCCTGTGACGTTATTTAGCGAATACCCCGTGAACAACTAGGCCAGAACCGTGTCCAGTTGTATACGGCGCAGTGCGCTGCGAGCCGAGCCGTCGTTTGTGAAGAACCGGACCGCGGTCATACCTTCTGAAGTCATGCCATGCCATACATAATGTGTATATATACCTCCTCGGCATGACATTAGATGTATATGAATTTATGTTAATCCCGAAGTCAGTAATTCATAAGTAAGCGAAGAGACAGCTAAATATAAGATCAGAACCCTTAGATATGAAAAGTTAAAAATGCTTGTCAAGTGCTTTTAGGTGTTTCCTTTAATTTGTCGAGGGAGTACGAAGGCAGCCTCGTGTCCGTCGCAATCCAACAAACTTGAATAACATCATTGATAAGAGGTTTGATATAGCCGGATTGTTCGTATGCAGAATATGCGAAAGTCGGAGAAAACAATCAAATATCAAATAAGTGACGACTTTATACGTTTATTGTCGATTTGTATATAACTTATAACATAGAGCAACTGTACCTGTACTCGCATTCGTACATACTTTTGACCAGAATATGAATCATTATCATAAGATTAAGTCTGTACAGTCTATTCGATCACCATCAGGCTACATGATGTGTGATGGCCACACCCAACTCTGGAAATGGTGTTTGTGGTGGTGGAATCCTGCAGAATTGGTGGCATGCTCTCTAACTTTGCCGATTGAAAGATTCGTTTTGTACTCAAAGCCGGCTGAAAAGCCAACAAATTGTAGTTTTTTATACGATTTGGTTAATGGAACCTTCCACTCTGTCAACTAAAACCGATGTAGCGGACCGAAGCCACTTCAGACTTTAATATGCATGTTTATAACGGTATAAACAAATTTACGTAATATTTGGATTTTTGGCAAGACGAAAGGCACATGCACACGGGAACATCAGCCAGTCGTCGAGCAACCGCAGCGGCGTGAAGCAATTACTGCAACTGATCCTCTTCAAGCTTCCTCTGCATTGTGAAAAACTTAACAAAATAATCTTATCTTAGCGCCATTACGTTAAAATATTTAAAAAAAAATGGAATGTGTAATTTTATTTGCTTTATTATTGCTATGTATGCCTAACTTTTTGAGCTATAGATAAACAATTCGAGCTGAATTCTGTAGAGCAATGTGCAATGTGCAATGGGCAATGGGCAATGGTTATTGTGTGGATTTTGTGACTCACCTCACAGCTCTCTTCACCCGTCAGCGCTTACCCTTTCGATTATATTTATTCCGAGACAAAATCACGATTTACTTTAAAGACGATTAACATTCGTTTAAAAATCCAAAAGGTTTAAATTTCACCAACAAGCTGATAGCGCTCTCACCAACTGGGTGCGAATACATTATTGTTGGTAGCAAATAATAAGTTGGTAGTTCTTAGCGGCCAAGTTTTCAGTACTCCCACGTCCTTTAATATATTTGCATTTGCATCAGGACTTTTTTTGACAGCAAGTGAGCTGTTTTTACAGGTTGGCGTTATATTGAATGGCATCTATGGCGTCAAGTCTAATATAATATAATACGCATGCTGCGCAGGTGTTTATATATGATAATGTACAAAAAGCATTATCTGCAAGAAGGTATCGGTAACAAAAGTCGGGGATAAAGCTTTCAGTTTATTAGTTAAACAAATATCACTTTTATTTACAACCAAAGCAATCACAAATTTATTAACTAATCGTAATCACCTACAACTACTTAACAGATTTAAATATTTACAACAGAGTCAACAAGGCGGAGTCGCGCGGGGTCGCGGTTGCAGTCGCGCAATCACGCGGACGCGAGCGGTTGCCTTACCACCGGCGAGCGGCGGCGCGGGGAGGCGGGCTCGTCGCCCCCGGCGCCCGCCGACTCGCCCGGCGGCTCACTCAGCCGCAGTGCCACCTCCAGGTCCCGCAGCACCTGCACACCGAGAGCCGTGAACGTGCGCGTCCCGCCCGAGCCGTGGCGGGCCCCACAAGTGCCTCACTCACCTCGGTCTCCTTCTGGTCGATGAGCGCGAAGCGACGGTCGAGAGCGGTGAGGTGCGCGAAGGTGAGGTGCAGATGGGCGTGCAGACGCAGCAGCGCCAGCTCACGGAAATGCGCGGCGTAGAGGTGCGCAACCACGTGGAACAGCAGCCGCAGCACGCGCCGCACCACGCCCTCGAACTGCGCGGGGAACTCGTTCGCTGCGGACAGGCGAGCGACCCTCAGTGCCATTGCACGTTCCACTCTACTCGGTTCCGTTAGGCGGACGGTGCACGAGTCGGTGTCCGCGTTGCAAACAAACAACCCAACATCAACAAAGCGACAGCCTATCAATTTTTGTTATACATTTAGAAATATCATCGTAAGTCTGACAGAGGTACATGTCGCACCGCCTACAGGATCGACATCGGGCGGCGCGTGCAGCCAACTCACCGTACTTTGTAGGGAAGACGGTCTCGTCGTTGACGGTCTTCTGCGTGAAGGTCATGACGTAGTCGACGTACTGCGGCGCGGCCACTCGCGTCTTCTTGCCGCGCTCGTCGTACCAGGCGTAGGAGCGCGCGCTGGGACCCGTCATATCTGGACAGGAGGCGGCCGTGCAGAACTCCGACACTGTGCCGTAGAGCAGGTTCACGTGCTCGAATAGCGCCAGCGCTGCGGACAGCACGCACCCCCTTAGCGAGCTGCGCACTCGGTAGCCCGAGTCGCGGCCCCCGGCAGTCCCCCGCGATACTGACTGTGCGACGCGAGCCACTCGTTGTAATCCAAGCCACGCGGCAATTCCACTAACTGCCGCATGTCCAGCTCGGGCAGCTTGCGCTCCAGCAACGCCTCCTGCAGGTACAGCTTGGGGTCCCCGGTCGGCTCGCCCTCACGCTCCTTGCGCCGCGCCTTCCTGAAACAGGACATCGCGGTCAGCACGCGCCTCGCTAGATCTCGGAAACTTAAATAAAGCCAATGTAACGCCTGAGAAATATTTCAACTTTATTCAGATAATCGATCAACGCGTTTTCCAAGATGCGACCAAGCTGTCGAGCCGGTCGGGAGGCGGATATAATGGCACGCTTGACGCTGCGACGCACCAACCGTTTCCAAGCACCAAGAGTTTCACCCACAGAAAAATAATTAGAATAAAATTGCTTACAGTAATGGTTTTCGGGCAAACTGCACATGGTTTCAAGTTCGTCCGGGCGCAACGGACAATATTCGTTATGTGATTAGATAATTAGGGCACGCGACGTATTCAACGATAACAGTTATTGTTATAGCGCACCGTCCGCCGCCGCGACCGGAAGCGCGCGACCCCCCGGTGTGAGCGCGCAAGTTGCAATTAATGCCAGTTTGTATAAACTAAACACATTCTAATGAACGCGACACACACGGGACCGGAAAAACCACGCGTCAGTCAGCTGCCGCTGCGACGACGTCATCGCCGCACAGGCGGGCGCGCGACTGCCCAAAATCGGAAAATTCCAGAAAATCTGCGGCTCGCGAGGAACGGCCGGGAAGCGGGCGCACAAATAGAAAGGAAAGCCATCGGAGCCGAACGAGTACCGAGGCGTGCCGCTGACATACCAGTGTGCGTCGGTACTAACTTCCCGAGCAGCCTGTTGACGAGCACCGAAAACCAGAGCAGCAACATCTCCAGGCAGCGGTCCATGGCAGCGGTGGCGGTGGCGGAGGCGGAGGCGGAGGCGGCGGCGAGCGGGCGTCGCGCACCGCCCCCGCGCGCCTTCTGTGATTGCGCCGCAACACCGTGCCCGCTCCCCGGTCGAACGGCTCGCAATTTATCTTATGCTACGCACCACTTGTCACTAGATACGATTCGTTTAACTTCGGAATGCACTCGGCGCCGACGAGGCAGGCAGCTCACCTGGACGGCACTGCCGAGTACAGGTACGAAGGGAGCGATAGTAGCACGCCGAGAACCACCGCATGACACATCTCGGCGACGACTGCCCGCGGACCGACCGGCGCCCGCCGCCCCGCCACCCCGCCACCCCTCCGCGGTCAAGTACCGCACGTACATGTCAGACTATCTCTCTCGCACGCAGCGCCGCTCGCGCAGCGCTCGCCCGCACCGCACGTAGGCGCGAACTAGGCAACGGACAGCGGCGCCGAATGTAGCGCAGGGCGGCCACTTGCGGACCGGGTCAAGGTATCGCTTCGCTTCCGCGTCGACCGGCAAAGCCAAAAGCCTGATGCGTTCACCTCGGGAGCGCTGTCGTCACTGACCACCGTAGCGGACTATACTACTGGCTATTCGGCATTATGCAGTTCTCGGCACGTTTATATTTCATCGAATCTAAAGATCGAAGCATCGTCATTCGTAGCTCGTAGCTCGTAGCTCGTCATCGTTTTCGCGATTCCTACAACAACTATTCCTTAAAAACCAACAATTGTTTCGTGTGTCGTGGCCGCGTGAGGCGTGGGGCGTGGGGCGCGCGTTGCCGATCGATCGCGCCGCAGCGAGCGAAGGTCGTCGGCGCCGCAGCTCCCTCGTCACCCGCTGCGACCCACTAAGTCACCGCCATCGCCACAGCCACCGTCATCCGCGATCAAGCGCCAAGCCGCGACAAGATGACTGCGAGAGACTCGTACGTTCAGATCGGACTCCCTAGAGATTTGGAGGGGTTAAATCCAAAAGTGGAAACTTTAACTGCGACGCGGCTAATTTACGGAAAAAAATGATATCTGTACCGATGCGTTTGTTAACAACAAATGTGACAAAGACAAAAGTACTGATACCGGCACAACACAACAACACAATACATTAATTTGACCACGAGGGCACGGCACTCGCGACGACCGAGCACGAGCTGCCCGAAATCTCGTTGCGGATCCGAAAACGGCCGACGTGCGTCGGATGTTGCCGTGAGCATTTTCTTTTGTTCGGTTACTTTCCGCGTGCCGTGCGGTGGACCCGGTAGACCCGTAGCTCGCAAGCACAAGCACAACAAAGCGCACCCCGCACGGAGACCGTCCTAGATCGCTTCAGCGGATGCTCCAATCTCGGCTCGGGATGTCACTCGTCACACAAGGATGCGCGGAGGGCCGTACTTGAACCTAGTCGGTTGTTTTTACGCTGCTAACAGCTAACAACAGTGACAGAGTACCGTTTCGAAAAGCGTCAACGCCGGCAAAAGTGGCAGAGGAAACTCTAGCAAGCCCCTAGCAGTACGATCAACAGTTGGGTCACTACTTTTGGTTGCTTACTCCTACTGCAGTTGTAGAATACGCAGTTTGTGTTATATAAAATAAAAATGTAGCGGCAGCTACAATCAGTGCGTCAGTGCGCTTTATCTTTATGGTGCCACTTTATTTCATTGTTATTTTACTCTCGTTGTTTAACAACGAAGACGTGCGCACTGAAAATGAGTTATATTAATCTGGGTCGACCTACCAAGATGAAATGAGCGTGATCGAAACATCCTTCGCACGTGACACGTGGGATGTCGACGGTGTAACGCTTAGTGTATAGAACCGAGCCAAGAGCAGATCCAAGTCGGATGTGTATACAACACATATATGCCTTGCCTTGCCATGCCTACCGGACGGGCCGGTGTATCGCATCCCTCTATCGGTGCTCGTGCACCGAGCGTCGCAGCCGCACGCGCACGCACCCCTACCCCTATGGAGCCTCGACAATGCGTAAATGTACGAGTGTGACGGGGTGGTGGCGCAACGGTGAAGTCACTCACGACACGCGAGCTCCGCGGGACCATGACGAACTATGAGCTTACAGCGGCTGGTGCCCGCGTCACCGGCCATGCGACGCCACCCTCCCGCACTTGTCCCACCGAAAGCTCCCACGCCAAGAAACAAACACGTTCGTTCCTTGTTGCGCTGCCGAGACTCGAAGAGTCGAAAGGTACTTGTGTGCGTCACTAACCGCGCGGCAAGCTTTAGCAGGCGGCGAGTCCGCAACGCAGCGCCGGGCGCAGGAGACAGTCTGCGGCCGGCCCCGCGCTCCGAAGCCGGACGGGGTGAGGAGAGAGCGAGACTTACCAGAGGCAGTCCAGCATGACCTGCGGGGGCGCGGGCCGCACTCACCTGCAACAATAACAGCGCGCGTGAGTGGCCTCGGCCGACAGGCAGGCTCGCTGAGCTCGGCTCGACTCGACTCGACTCGAGTAGCTTACCGCAATACTCAAGCACAAGACAGTGCGGCAACCACGGCGACCGTATATATATATATATATTTTGTCGCACAAGTGCACATGCAGCCAAATGTTCGGAGCTCTCGGCCGCCTCGGGTCGGAATGCTAAACGCGTATCGAACGACGGCTTCGTCGAAGTTGGCCCGTAGACGAGTGCACTCTCAGTACTCTCCGTGTACACAGTTGTTTACACGGTACAATATTTTGGACAGGAAGCTTTTAGTGGAGCGGCCACCAGCGACTCACCAGCAGCTTAGCCGCACCGCCACCGTGGTCGTGAAGGCTTGCATGGTGTCGTGGGGCGGCGCGCGACGGCGCGGGGCGACGGCTCGCGCGCGGCTCGCCGGCGACTGCCGCGCGCTTCTATTTTTAGTGCCGCCTTATTCAATTACGAGCTTATTCAATTAGGTGCGCTGTTACATCTCTGCGGCTTCGCGGTGCTGGACACGAGGGACTCCCGAAAACACGCGGAACTCCGGGCCGTAGCCATAGCGTTACGCGACGCTCGTTGGGGACGCATCGGTCCGAGAGTTCCAAGGTCGTCTGACCGCAGCGACGGTGCCTGATACTACTTCGGTAAACATGCCGTACTACGGTCATAGCAACGGCTTACGTACATTGTATTCAGCAGTAACATCGGCTCACCGACCGCGTCGGCGTTGTCGACGTGCTTCCCTACACCACTGTAAGGCATGTGAATGGAAAGTGCGGGTCACACCTCGCAGGTGAGCGGACCCTGTGGGCAAACGGTTGCCCGGGACCCCATGGACCCCATGGACACGCTGTACCAATCATTAAGTTTCAAGCGAATCTAAGCGGATCGCATTTGCGACACGGGAGTGATCCCACACCCGGCAAAGGCGGTAATACGTTTAGCTGCTCTCAAAAAGAAACGGTTTAACGATAACGGTACGAATAGTTGTACCATGAACATTTCGAAAAATATTTAGTGAGACGGACATGGGGTGGCGCCGGGCACGCCGGCGGGGCTGCGCGTGAGCCGTAAGTGGCGCCGAGTCAAGTGGAGGCAATCGCCGCTCGAGCGAGCGGTGCGGGGCGCGGGTCTGACGTCACGCAGGTGAGCCGATAACACCGATAAGCGGCGCGGATTTCGCCATTAGAGCACACGGGGGGGGGGGGGGGGGGGGGGGGGGGGGGGGGGGGGGGGGGGGGGGGGGGGGGGGGGGGGGGGGGGGGGGG
>DWIC01000172.1:0-14331 GCA_018248135.1 Battus belus
AGCAAATACATATGTCTATGTAATTGATTCCATCTCATATTCCTTGTTTCCTTTGTGACAAGTTCCATAAGTTTCTTCAGCTCTTTAGAACGTACGTAGGGTTAATCACCAATTTAGTAAGGACTAAGGACCTAAGATGTAAAATATCTATTTATTAATAATAATTTCAGAATATTTTTCAAGATATTTAATACAGTAAATGGCTTAGGCTTAATATTGTTCAAATTTGCCAATAATATGGGCTATTTATTTCTATTATAACTGAGTACTCGTGCGTGCCTAATATCTAAATTTCGTCTTGCAAAATTCTCAAATTTATACATGAATATGAGTCTATTCATATAAAGTTCCTTAAAATAACTTAGAACTCAGTTTTAAATCTAAAATTAAAAGTATTTTAAATACACCTAATGATAGTAATCAAGGGTTTTATTTAATATATCCCATTGTGTGGATATCATTTACATAGTTGATATAATAATGAAATATAATAAAAAAAATAAATTTAACTTTAGCCAGTTCTTCTCTGCCAAACATGGCCATGATAACTCCCTTGTTTGTACTTATAATATTAAAATATTGACAATTCAAGTACTAGTAAATAGCTCCTTGAATAAATACATTTATTTAATATGCACTTTAGAATGTGTCCATTGGTTTATTGGCCCTGCCAAGGAGTTGAGCTGTTACTTGAAGGTATCTTTTTGTTGTGTAACAGCTGTTGAAGGAAGTGTGTTTGTGTTCCAGCGCGAGGAGGTGTTCCTGACCCCGCTTGTGACGCACGTGGTGGGGCGGAGCGCAGGGGCTGCCGTGGGCGGCGGGCGTGGCGCGGCGCGATGCGCTCGGCGTGAGGGGCGCGCGCGCGCCGATGCCATGCTGGAGCGGCTGCGGCCGGAGCCCCAGCCTACGCCGCCCCATCCCCACGCCTACGTGCACCTCACCGTACACAAGGTCCGCCTCACACACTTATATATATATATGTCAGGCATCTTCAGCCTTGCTTACTTCTAATCATTAAAACCTTCATCTTATTCTAAAGCTCTCAGCTGTCAAACTCAAGGTCACAGATGTGTCAAAACCATATGGATATTCCACAACACACTTAATCTCAACTTCCTTTATGCAAACATCTCATTCCACTAAACATGAACACAAGTATAGTTCTCCATGGCTGCAAATATTTTGTCACCGGCAGTCAGTCTGCCAGTTTGATTTTCTACAAATTCATCATTAATTAAGCTATAAGATATATATAGACTACTAGCACTAACATCACTGGAAACCATGACTACCTAATTTTAAAGTAAAACACATTAATGGAAATAACTTTTTATGGAACTTACCATTAATGAAACAGTGCTACTAAGATACCATATAGTGAAAGTATTAATTTTCTACAACACTCAGCTTATGTTATGTGAAATTTGATTAGTATATTGTTGGCATTGATTTGGTACAGCTTTCTGCATGGCAAAGGATAAGCATAGTAGCTAAGAAATATGCTTAATATGACAGAGGGGCCTCTGCATGGTAATTGAGCATAGTTATTAAGCAATAAAGGCTCTATTTGGTATAGGAAGCGAGAAGATAGGCTTTTGTAAATATTAATGATAATAGTAGGAAATTTTGTGTATAACTAGTCATTATTTTAACACTTAGCCGACCAAACGCGGAGATCTCTCCGTTGGCAAATGATTCGGTGCACGACCAAACGGGGAGATCTGCCAGTTTCAAAAAAAATACCGTTTGTAATGTCTAGAAGGAAAAATACTTTACATTTTTAATTTTATGTTTTGTATGAATAATAAAATCGTTAAATGAGATATAACACCGTAAAAATAATAGTAAATAAAGTTGTTTACTTAATTAATTTTCAGACCGTTTTTATTCAAATAGTATCATTCGCATTGCGAAAAATGCGCGCTGGACAGTGAAGTTTGACTTGCTTGAGCCCGGTGGAAATCGAACAGTTTACTTTGGCGCGCGGGGTCTGCAAAGTGTTAAAATAAAAACAGATATCGACACAACACACTTTAATTTCGCGCTAAATATGTGATGGATTAATCAATGTAGATACATCCACTACATCTTTTCATTTGCCACTTTAAATTTGATTCGGGCCACAGGAAGATGTTGAGGGTACTGAGTGTTTGACATGGCCGTTCAGGGTTATTTTCTTGTTAACATGCTATATTTCTATTAACAGAGTTAATGTTTTAAAAAGATTATCTTTAATGTTAATATTTTTTCAATCTCATGTACTGAACTTACTTGTTACAGTTTTTATCAAGTGTGGTGAAAATATTGCGTAATAAAATAACAAAAAATCGTATTATCACCTAAAAAACATTATTTATAATAATAATAATCAACATCTAACACTTGCATTAAAATCTTGACAGTAAAGGTAATATTTTAGCTGTGATTAAAAATGTAATAAACTATATATTAGGTGGACCAGAAAGTAATGTCGCTTTATTAAGTTAAATTCACACAACTCCATTTTTAGTAAATTTTTATTATCAGTCTTCAATGTCAATTACAAAATCAAATTTTCAATGCCAATGTAAAATTCTGCAGAAATGACATTACTTTCCGGTCCCTCTAACTCATGCATGTAGGTTAAAAAACAATATGTAGTCATGTTTTTAACGTAAGCTTACTTATTTTTTTTTTTTGGTAATATGTTTAAAAACAAAACCTCTTTATTGCATGACCTATATATTCTGTATATCATACTCTCTTAATACTTAACTCAATACTTCTTTCTTCCTTTCAATTTCTTTTCTTTTCATATGTGTATATATATATCTATGTTTACAGCGTATTTATTGAACTTTCAGGCTATAAGTCTATTGGATAAGCTATATGACAAGTACTTCACGGCACCGCGTAAAACGCATGTCAGGCTCTTCAGTAAACATTATATCAAGATTGAGTTTTTGGACAAGTATGAACCAATATTTGGATTGTACAACATACTGTACATATGCGACAGATGCTCACACAAAACATTTCACATTCCAGGCTGTGCAGACCAGTGTACAAGGAGTTTGATGAATGGCCCCAAATATCCTTAGAGCCTGACCCACCCAGAGAGAAAAAGGAGGTAAAGGACTCAATAGAAAATCTCACCAATACCATTAAGAACATTGCAGCGCAGAAGTGAGTCACGTTGTTGTCCGTACATAGTATGTAGTTGTTATATCAAAAATTATTTGAAACAATTTGTTATTTCTTCTTATTTCTTTTTCAGAATGACAAGAAAAAGTAGACCTCGAATAAAGGAAAGGGAGGAGAAGGACACGAAGGGTGGATACTGTGAGATGTGTAACACGGATTACGTGGACGCGGCGACGCATCGTCGCTCGCCACACCACCTCGCTTTCGTAAGGGACCGTGCCAACTTCATCGCACTCGACTCTTTAATCAGCTCGGGCGCGGACGTCTCCACGTTCCTCGACAAAGCGACGCCCGTCAACGGCGAGCGTCGGTCTTTACGCAAGCTCTGCAATGGTGATGCGGAGCCCAAGACCAAGCGCTCAAAACGTTCACAATCAAACGAGTCTGCGGTAAACGGAAACCAGAGCCCGAAGCGCAACGGCGGCCTGGACGATGAAAAGAAGCACAACACTCGCTGCAGCAAAAGATCTAGCGAATCTCATCTGTCTGATGACCGCCAGTACTACAAGGTGGTTGGAGTTAGTACAAAACTACGGTCGAGCGGGGGATTTGCTGCTAAAAGAAAGGATTCCCCAAACACCTGTAATGGTACTAAGCCTTTAGTCGTTAAGTTTAAAAAAATTAGACGATCTGAATTATCCGTTCTGAGTGACGAGGCAGAGCAGTTCATGTTTCCAAAGAGAGCCAGTTCGACGAGCTCATCGTCGTCTTCCGATGGTGACGAGAGTGATGACGGCAATGACAAGGAAGTCGTGAGGACAAAAAGAAAAACTCCAACACAACCACCGCCCACTATTGACCGACAAAGATTAGCGAGGCCGATAGCTCTAAAAGAAGAGTCGTCGGAAGATGACAGCTGGTCTGAAGATCACAGGAAAACGAAGCGACGCGCGCCGGTAACCGGTAAAAGGGGACGAAGGATGCAGAATAAAATACCTGCAGTAAGTCCACCACCTAAGCCTCCTGAACCCTTACAACCAACATTGACACCTCTTACAGACCCTTCAGAACAGCCAGGTGTTGAGATAAGCCCATTGAGAGAGGAGCCTACGGAAAAATGCATGAAATGGGAAGATGGAAGGCTAAAGTATACTCCTGCAGTGGAAAATTTGGAATTTGCTTTTGAGTCTGTACCTCTAAGTGAGCCTTGGTTTGAAACATTCAAGCGTCAGGATCAAGACAAAATCTTAACTAAGAATGTGCCGCAATATTTTGGTATGTATGGCTACCGAAATTATTAAAGAGATTATGTTTTAAAATTGATTTTACATTAATTATTCCTCTTTTTGTTCCAGCATTATATTCAAAATCACCAAAGTTACCATATGAAATTGGCCAGTTGCCGCCTCTGAAACCAAATTGCTGTCCACTTAGTGATTTAGGGAAGCGAGAGGAGAGACCTGGTCCCTCTCGGTCCTACGGCACGCGCGGTATGAAGAAGCAAAAGATTAGAAAACGGACAGTGGCATTGATGGCTCTAGAACATCCAAGAAAATCTCCGAGAGAGCATGCATCTACCCTAGCCATACTGGGCTCAGCCGGGCTCCTGCAGCGACGGAAACATGCAGAGGATGCAAAATCAACAGCATCGGAGGATACTGTCAGTGATACCCACAGCAATGCAAAGGTGGAGCCGGTGAGGTCAGAAATACAAGAAGCATCTGAGAGGATGCAGCAGTTCTTGTCGGAGGTGTTTAATGATGCTGCGGAGTATGATGTCTCTGATGAGATGATGGATGGTGGTACCACAGTGACCACATCAACTAACATTCCAGATGTTTCAAGTTTATTATCAGAATGCGATAATTGTGATATCATTAGAAACGAAATAAAGAAAAACAATATTCAGGCACGATCTAGAAAAGGTAAATTCAAGAAAAAAAATAGGACAGGTTGGCCTAGTAAAAGGAAACAAGCGAGGAAAAGTTCAAGGAATAGCAGCATGGAAACTGAAAAGGCTGAAAGCCTTGATCTGTCTTCCATAGAGCCAGCCGATGATGAAACAACTCAAGACACTATTATTGATGAAGACATCAATAGGTCAGAATCAGAGAGAGATGACACAGTGATAGAGAACAAAAAGTCTGATGATTCAAGAAACGGAGAACATGTTAAGATCTTTGAAAAACCAATTAATTTTGCATGTGAAGTACAAGATTTTCAAACCTCCGTTCATGATAAATCAGATGTGAGCCCAGTTAAATTAGATTTGAAGGTTGTCCTTGAAGATAAAATTAAAAGTAAGTCACAGAATGAGGAGAAAGAGTGTAAGCGCATATCCCGGTCATCTGCTTCAGAGACTGAAGATAGAGATAAGAATAGTAAGAAGAGGCGGCCGCTGCCTATTGGAGATTGGTTGCAGCCAATTGTGAGGGTGTCTCGCATGGAACCCAATAGTGCTAGGCGACTCCGTTCGGCTGGCAGGGTACGTTCCAGCCGCTACAGATAGCAGACATTCAGACAGTGTAGAAGAGATTTCATTTAAGTGGACGTTTTTGTTATGTATTTGTTGTTTACCATTGTTATTGAATCGCGTTGTTTGTGGTTGTGTAAAGTAATTAATTTAGTTCCTTCAACACCAGGCAGACATACAACTCGGCTTCTATGACGTCTAGATACAATTGTAGGGACATTTTCTCCCACCCACTGAATTATTCAAATGTTGTCATTTTAACGCCGTATTTATTTACGTGTATTATAAATTATTATGTACATTATTCGATGTTAGATTCATTCCTTGTAAACTGACAGATGTAAATGTGAGTATATGTGATTCGGTATTTATGAACACTAGTGTTAGTGCCTCCGGGACTGTAAATAAGTTCAATGTAAAGTAATATGGACATTACAATAGGACAATACATGGAACGGATTGATGCGGGTGATTGTGTTCTGTGAGCTTGGAGTGTAAATAACTGATGCTCTGATGTGTGATGTCCCTTTTGGTGGATGGAGAAAAATTAGATTGTCAGTTTCAATGGTAAGAAATTGTAAAAATAAAAATGATATTCTAAACTATAACTATGTTTACTTTATAATATAATGCAACCCCAGACCACCATCAGAACATATAGGGCTGTCACAATTCAATTTAAAAAATAGATATTACTTCAAAATATCTTAATGTTTTCCTTCTCATGCTATAAGACAAGTAAAAATGATGTTATTGTTTATTTTAATACTGTATAATGAATGATTTTCCACTTATATTACACGAAATATTTATAATATAAAATGTGTAGACAATTTGGCAATTTTTACATACATAGAATAACTTAGGTTTGATATACCAGAATTTTTGCATTGAACATATGAATCGGAACTATTAATTGTTGGCATAGTAATCAATCCTCTGACATAAGCCTCTTCCAAGTGTCCACCGGATCGTTTATATACGCGGCATCTTTTAGTATTGAAATCAAAAGCTTAAATGCAAAGATTTATTTTGCTTCTCTTGGTAACAATTTATTGGTAAACTGAAAGGTGAGGAACTACTGTTATGAAGTAAGTGTATGCAACCCTTAAAAACATTGTTTTTTACACAATTTTGCACTTTTAAAATAACTTTTTTTAGTTTATTAGCTTCATGATGTATTTCAACCTAGTGCGTGTAATGAAAACCATTTATGAGATTTACGTTCACCTTTTATGAGTGTTTGTTTTATTCCATAGACGTCCGCTGCAAGACTTAGGTTCTCCAACAAAGAAATTGATGGATATATCATAATCGCCACATTAAGGTCTGATGAGCGATTGCCATGTGATGACATTAATGTGGTTGCTGCTACCTGTCCTCTAGTTCTAAAAACTTGTTCGCGAACAGTGGCAAAACCATATGAATAAAATGTCAGTTATGTAAGATTATATCTCTATAACAGAACCAGCATTCTTCAATCGTATGTCTCGGTCTCTAGCATTTCTATGTAATGGTGTGGTTTTAACCTACACATAAGCAGCCGGAAGCATTGACTGCTGCGTTCGTGTGAACAACAAAACACTTCTATTAACTTTCATTAAAAATGCAAAACATACTTGGGAAATAGTATTTGTTTCTTACTGAAAATAAGCGCCATCTATATTACAACCGAATCAACTTTTCGGTACTGCAGATTTTATTGATAATAGACCCTAAATAAAGCATGTTCACCGAGTTATTTACCAAACCTCTTCCCCTCTTAAATGCAAATGTGAAAGGAGAGGCAAAACTTGTACGCGTTATGAAAGAGGAGAGAAAGGCTTTGTTCAAATGCTTGAAATATTTCCTTTTGTAGTTATCTGATTATCACGCCACGTGGCTTCTCCACTGCCACATAAATTTGCCAATTCACTGGATTATCTCAGTTACTGATTTGTCTATAACTCTCAATGGGTTGTCGATCACACTCTATGCTCACTTGGGCAGACTCCATTAACCCTTTGCACTCGAGCGGCGCTAATACAGTGCCCGGCCGATTTGAAGTATCAATTCGAGCGATGCTGCTACGACAGCGGTCTTTTGTAATTCGATCTAATTATTTACGATGTGCGATTAGGTAATTTTCTCGGAAGTACTTTCGCGTACTCGGCTCCGCTGTCATTGTGGGAAATTCTTACGAGGTAGTAGTCAAAGGGACTGTCAATTTTGTTCTGACCATAGCATGCCTTGAGGTAGGCGAGAAATCACATATCACTGCGATGTTTGTGCTGACAAACATAAGATCCGCCTACGATATTGTTTCATAAAATATCACACCAAAACGAGAGAGACACAAGTAATATGTAATAAAGTTTATTGTTTTCGACACATAAATTAATAAAATTTTCCCCGAAGTTGGTCGTAACAGTTCCTGGTTACTGGTTCGCGCAAGCGAAAATGGCGTCGAGTGAAAAGGGTTAAGTGACAAGATGTAATGATCCTCCAGAGACCTAAATCAACTTAAATTATCACTAATGTGTAAAATTCTTATTCCAGACTGCCCAAGATCCCATGTCAAGTGTCTGTGATACTATGAACTCTTCAAGCAGTCCTTAAAAACTTATTATCTATCCTATTAACTTATCCTTAATAACTTAAAACGCTATGTAGGTTTAGATATTTTGAATTTTTAAGCTGTAACCAGTAAGGAAATCTTGTAAAAAAAAACAATCTTTTATTATTGTTTATTATAACCATCATTTAAGGATTGTATCAGATCAAATGAAAAACAATTGATCTATTCTAAAAAACATATAATGAATAACAGAATTTACACTTTTTACATCACCACCATTAGATGTTCAGATATTTTTATTTGTTTCATTGTGTAACACAAAACAAATCCAAACTAGATACTAAGCTGAATCACAAATTGCCTTAGACCAATTGTAAATAAAAAAAGGATTGTCTCTGGTCAGACAAAGATCATGTACAAATTTGGTCTAGGACTGTTTACATTTGTTAACATAAAATAATTATCTAATCATAAATGTCTTCTTTGTCTGCTACATATTGTATAATGTCTCTCGGCTTGACTAGCCTCTCTGCATCAGCATCTGGTATTTCAAAACCAAACTCATCTTCCATTGCCATTATGACTTCAACATGGTCAAGGGAATCCAGCCCCAAATCATTCATGAAGTGTGCATCAACGCATAACTGGAAATAAAAAATAACTATGTTAATTTTAATTGCCAATAAAACTTACAATATTAATTATATACATATGAATTCATATTATAGTCAATATGTTTACACAGTTGTATACCTATTGGTATATACCTTCCTTGTGATCAAATAACTTGTTACATCATCATTAAAGCCATAGTCACACAGGCCACTAAGGCCTCCGCTACAGATTTCCAATAGGACTGGTTGGCAGCCAGTAATGTTTATTGACACCTTAATGGGTTTGTCTGTCCACCTTGTGTGTAGACATAACAGCAGTCAAAATATATATAAAACCAAATTAAATTATTCTTATGAAGTGTTTGAAAATAACATGTATTTTTACCATGTCTTGCAACACATAATCACATTATGTTGCAAATGAGTAATTATTTTCTGCGAAGACAGTCAAAGTTTGTGTTACTAATAAATAAATATTTTTTTGGAACAGCCTGCTCTATCACTCAATTTCAGTTCAACTTTGTTGGTTAATTATGACTTTTATAAGAGGATTAAGAAGCAATACAGCATGAATTGAATTGAATGAACCCAAAATGACAATATAAGTGTTTTTTCACTTAAGTTTTACAACAATTAAGACACTGATATGACCTGTACCAATCACACAATACTTTCCAACCCATCTCCAAGGACTATCGACAGGGTAATGAAAATTACAGCGATTCGGCATGTAACCTACATGGTTGAACTGGTTAAACCTTTATATATAAATTATCCAAATCATGTTAAACAATTTGTTTCAGATCTTGATATTTGTTTCTACAACAATAAAAAGTCTATCAGTTATAGTGTGGTAGAAATGAGCTACCTTATCAGGGTTAATTTTGTCATAAAGTTTGAGAACAAGCAGGACTCTACTTTCGATAAGGCACAGGGTGAGCGGCGGACCGCCGCTGTAGCCGCGGGCGCCAAGTTTCGTATTCTGAAACAAAATTAAAAAAATTGCTCAGTACCTTGGAATTAGTCAGTTTGTCGTAAGCCTTGCACACTTTCATCACTCGATCCTCGATCTCCCGCATGGACAGCCTACTCTGCACGCCGGTGGAGTCGTGTCGTGCATGCACCTAGACAATTTCACCAGTTATATACACATTTGTTATGCAATATCTTTGTATAGGTTATGCGACCCCTTGCAAAATAAATACATACGTAGGACTTCAGTACAGGGAAAACAAGTTTGAAATAATTATTTATGTCATAGTCACGCGGAAAAGTAGCAGAACTAATAATTTATTGCATCGATTGATAACATCCTTACCCCATTTTGTACTTGGCAGTTAAACTTAGCGACGGCTTTGAAGGTGGGAAACCTTTGCGCCGCAGCTACGGTGGACAAACGGCACACGGCCGGAGCCCTGTACAACGGAGACTTCCGTAACAACGACCCGAAGGCGCTACGAAAGATATTCGCTGCAGCCATTTCGCTTCTATTATTTCATAGACAAAAGAAAAATGCAAGGAACCGACAGTCGACGACGGACTGCGACGAAATATCAAAGACTATAACAAGCTTTTTGTTTGTATCTATTGCCAGGGCTGAATATGGTTTTGTAACTTTTGTAACAGTAAAGGATTTGTAAATATACACTATTGAAAACATGTAAATCTTACTTTAATCGAAACGTATTAATTTAATTTTTTTCTAACATTATTCTTAAATTATTACATATCAATTTCAAGCACCCTGTTTAATTTGAAAAGTCAATAAAACTATATTACTTTCATCAGTAATATTACCAAGATGTGGGAGTGCTTTTATTATTAAATTATTTTTTATTCCACTGGGTGTAGTGATATTGTAATGAACCACGTTAATTGTCTGTTCAATTAATTGTCTTTTTGGTTTCTAAAGAACTGTGCGATCTGTCATGTTGTCATTGTCATCGTTGTCATTTTCAATTGAATTTGTTTTGTGTGTACGTATGTTGGAAATGAATTTATTGTATTTAAATAATTAATTAAACTGCGAGATGGGTAACGCGGACACAAAATTAAACTTTAGAAAAGCTGTCGTACAGCTCACTTCAAAAACACAGGTATGTTATTGAATAATACGTATGCAATTGATTGTTGCAAGTAGTCCAATTTTTTATTAATTTTTATTTATTTGTAGCCCATTGACGCGAGCGACGATGGTTTTTGGGACCAGTTCTGGGCAGAGTGCATAACGAACGTGCAGGATGTTTACACATTGGTTCCTGGAGCCGAAATTCGGGCATTGCGTGAAGAGTCGCCGAATAACTTGGCCACTCTGGTGTACAAAGCTGTTGAGAAGATGGTGAAAACTGTAGACACTAGTTGCAGGACACAGCGTGAACAGCAAATTGGTATGTCGTGGCTATAATGTATAACAATGAAAAATCAATGAAATAGACATGTATATATAATATTTAAATCTGGTTGCCTCCCACGCTTTATAACAGTGATAATGGTATCACATAGTCCATTTTAATTGAAAAATGATGTTATGTACCAAGTTTTATATTAAAGAGATAAGATTATTCATTCTGAGTAACCAATCTGTTTATTAAATATTTTTCTTTATAGGATTTATGAATGAAATTTAATTAATGTATTATAATTGTTCTAGTGCTTTATTCACAATATTTTTGTAACAGATATTTTAACTTGAAAGACTTAAAATGTCATTGAAGCTAGGTAACAATTTCCAATTTAAAATAAAATAAGAGGTGTTACTAGCTTTATTGTTATTAAAATAATAGTTTGCTGATTTTTTTGATTTCAATTACTGTTATTTTTTCTAAAATGTTACAGTGAACAGAAGAGATCGATATAAAAATATATGCTAATAATAGAAATTTTTATAAAAATATGTATGTTTGTTTTGAAATCTGTTGGAAGCTAAAAGGATGTAAAATTATTGAAAGGAATATTGTTTTTAGCATTAAACTGCTGCCGCCTCCTTACTCGTGTTCTGCCCTACATGCTAGAAGAACCGGAATGGCACAGCTTTTTCTGGTCTTCATTGCCCGCAGCTGGTGAGAATGAGTCCGTGCCACTAGCGCAGTCACTTATCAATGCAATTTGTGTAAGTATATCAAAATTTTGTATCTTTCAATAATTTATTTATTTATAGTTATTAGTTTTATTGGGATACAGATAAACAATTTTCATCTGAATTAAATGTTATTATTATTATAAATAACCACTGCAAACAAAGGTATGTATGTACATATGAAAAAATTTATACAAATCAAATGAAATATTTTAATGAGCAGGTATGTTATTGGCAACCATGTTCATTTTTTTCTATAAATTATATTAGGTGGACTGGATAGTAATGTCGCTTTCTTAAATTAAATTCACACAACTATATTTTTAACAAGTTTTTATTTCTAATCAACAATATATTCACCTTCGTTATCAACAACCTTTTGTCATCCAGTATACAAATTTTCAATGCTGAAACAGTCTACAAAATGACAATCAAAAATGGGCATGCACAGAAACGTCATTACTTTCCGGTCCCCTAATAAACATGGGCGAGGAGATAGATCTCCTGACAAACATACAAATATTGTCTACATTGGTATAATTGGCACCTATATGCCAACTGATTTATAATATAATAATAGGAATGAGAGGAATATGTATCTCTTATGATTTCCACTATGAAGTCAGAACATGGAGTGGTCCTTTTTCCAACATACACCGGTATCAATTAAAATTTATGAATAATGAAATTAAAACTAATACACTTATGGCTATCCTCGGAGATTTGTTTCGATATAATCAAAAAGGAGATAGATGTGCAGAAGAACCAAGATCACCAGTGTTGCTTGAAGAATTGTTCGTTTGAAGCAGCATTGGTGGAGCATATCACTTGTCCAATGGGCGTTGTGGTCGAAAACTTCTCTAGGAGTCTACCACGAGGCAGTAGACGCGGCGTAGATTGACTCCACCCCCCCTCCACTGGGTAGACCGACGTTACAATTAAAGTCGCGGGCTGCGCAGGACAGTTCGAAGGCTTATGCCTTGCATGGACGTCTATTGGCTGAAAAGAAAAAAAAATAGATATGTAAATAAGAACAAAAATGTGATAAATGAAAGTAATTTTATATTATTATATTATAGTTCTACTGGCATGTCAATATTAACATAACATGTATGACATATTTCCTGTATCTCTGTTTTCTTAGCATTGATTATAATGTAGATGATTCACATATTGAAATTAATCCATGATATGACAATTAATTGTATTTTTAATGTAATATATGGTTTTTATTTAAACTGTTTAAATAAATATAAAGTTTCTTTCATAGCAGCTGGGTATATAATAACAAGTGGCGGTTCGTCGGAAATGACTTCAACCTTTTTTTCGATCTTTTTTTCTTCATATTATAAACTAGAGATTGAATATTCAGATGCCCATATTTTTTTTGGCTTAGGAAATAAATTTTGCAAAATGTTTTAAAACAAATGGATATATAGAAAAATGTAACTTAGTCTGTATGTCCTTCATAGAATCATTTACTATGGATTTAATTATGTGATGATCTTTAACAAAGTTGTTGTGCATGAGCCCACGAAGGTATCTAAGTTATGGTATGACTAATTTTCGACAGATTTCATATATTGATTGTAAAATTTAAAGAAATGTCTTCGTTTTTGCCCAGGGTACAGCTAGTTGATTATAATAATAAATAAATGCTTAATATAATAAATTTATTGTCAGAAAAAGACAGGTTCTTTTTGTGGTTGGTTGTCATACAATTGTATTTAGTATTGTATGTTTTAAATGATTTATATTTGTATGTAACATTGTTAATTTTTTCACAATCGTACAACTGATTGCCGTTGGGACCAAAATGTCCCAAGGACAATGAGCGTTGGTCCGATAATAGTGAAGGCCACGGGAAGACGCTGAGGGAGGGCATCGTGAGACCGGCCATCGCGGCAATCTTTGAGTGAGGCCCATGTCTTGTAGTGGGTTTCCATCAGCTGATATGATGGTAATATTTAATTTAGTTGGCTGTCCCTAATAAATACAATATTTATATATTTTTTTAGGATCTTCTCTTCTGTCCGGACTTCACAGTGGTCAGCACAAAGCGTTCCGGACCGGTGAGTATTGATTTTGTTTGATATATTATCTTATCTCCCCCTTTCAGCAACATTTCGTTTTCAGACAACGTCATATTATCTTTAATAAGTATTCATTGTATTGTGTCACAGATAACGTTTGCATATATTGGGTGGACCGGAAAGTAATGTCGCTTTCTTAAGTTAAATTCACACGAATATATTTTTTAACCTGTTTTTATTTCTAATCATAGATATATCCCAGGTATAGAAATTTTTATGCCTGAGTGGTAAAAATCAATCGGTTTTTCTTTAAAATTCTGGAGAAACGACTTACCAGTAACTTTTCGGTTCTCCTAATATTAACAAAATTTATGTCCAGCGTTTGCTGGTCGTTCGTAAGATATTTTCCGTAAAATGGGGGGAGGGGAGTGGTATGGGTGAGTATGACATAATGT
>DWIC01000173.1:0-14298 GCA_018248135.1 Battus belus
ATTATATATATATCATTCGTTTATACAGCTAATTATTTACATTAATTTGAACCTTGTAAAGTCGTTTAAATATGCGTGTCCGATAGTAACAAATTTTGTGTAATCAATTACAATACACATTCGATTCTGTATTCCGCATTCATTTTTTAATTAATAATGTTTCTGGTATGTTAACTAACGGCAGATCACTTACCGTTATTTTTTACTAGAAACATACATGAAGTTATATTTACGTCTTATAGTAAATATTTACGTCAAGTGTGAATGTGCGACTTCAGCAATTTTTTTAATATTTAAAGCCTACAAGTTCTATTGATTTTATTTTAATTTTTGGTAGTTTTAAATTGATAAATACTTTTAATAGTATATTAATATTATTTTATACAGAGTATCGTAGTAATTACATATTTATAGACAAACATTGGTACTATAAAATAACGTACTATGGTTAATTCAACAATTAGCTAAATTACATAAATTTACACGTCTTTCAACTTTATTGTTTTTGAATTAATGTTAATGTTTTATATAATCTATTTTAATTATAGGTGGTTAATTTTATTTTGAAATAACATTGTCTACAACATTTGATCGTATTTTAAATCAGTTGTGTTTTATATATATCTAAATGTTTTACCTTATTAATCAATGCAGTCTTAGATAGTGAGGTTATTTGGTTAAAGGCACTATTTTTGTTTGTACTAATTTCATTTTAATGATTTTTACGTTAAATTCAGATGGAATTAGTCCTGCATTGTTTCCAATTCTGTAAACATAATACCAACAATAGTTGTATGTAGCCAATGAAATGACTGTAACGCTAAATACGTCTGTTGTTCATAGCACATGGATAGTTTTTCCCATGCCTGTAGAAGTCTTATTATAAGATCATAAGTTTACAAGCATCATGTGATTAGCTACATAACTACTGTATTCTAAGTGTGTTGTACACTGGTTCAATAAATACACAATTTAATAATCATTCTATAGTTTTTCTTTCAATCCTTACTTCATCCTTTGATAAAACGCCGTAAAACGTTGAAAACACAGTGTTTTTTCAGTGATCCCAATTTTGAACATATACATGTATACAGTAATATGTAGGTAATATATACAAAAAGACTATTATTAAAGACATGTATTCATTCACTTCACTCACACATGAATGAAGAGAATTTAGAGGAAATAGAATGAACAAAGTTTATAATTTCTGTTCTATTTTCGACGTCTTTACCAACACACAATCGGAACACAATCTTATCAGAACAGAAGACGTCTCAGGTTCACCGGTCTCCAGTATTGTAGCGAGAGCCAACAGATCTAGCTCAGCACCATAATTAATTAAAGATAATAGAAGAATACTCAACAACAGTTTTGGCAGGAAGCACTGCGAAAGCAAACATGTTTTTAACGCATTTCCCAACAAGCTTAAATAGCTTCTGGAACTAAGATTTTTGGTTCTGGCTATATTGAGGTTGTGTTGTTAACTTTTGTACAATAAACATTAAATCTATTAAATCAAGTCAATCAAAAAATCTGTCTTTAAAACATATGTTAGATGAGGACTCAATGATCCATCTGCATGTACAGTTTTATGAAACGTAAAGACTTCTTAGAACCTCAGTCGTTTTGTGATTTCGGATGTGAATCCAGGACAGCTAGACTTTTATATTACACATTAATAATTAAATGTCATGAGCTCTCGATGGAACTGGAAATATTAAGTCCTTGTAGTTATCCGGTCATTGTCGCAGTCATGGTGACATTTCAAAATAGCGGTGATTAACTTGTGAACGCTGTTAGGATTCTAGAAATTACCAAGTTTATATAGTCGAAGAAGTAAATGAATTTAATAATATTTACTTTTTGAAATGCTCGGAGAGCTTGAGAGGATTCGCATCAAGATTGAATCAGAGATGAGGAGATCTGCAGAAAAATCATGGTGAACGACGAAGGTCGAAGAATCGGTTGTCTGAAGTGGCAGTTAGCGAGGCACAATGATCGTGTAATTGACGGCTGTTGGGGCCGGAAGGTTCTTGAGAGGGGACTACGAGCTGGTTGTAGCAACGTGGGTGACTACCCATTAGATGAACGGATAAGATAGTCCACCCGGTCATCGAAGTGTCTTTGGCGGAGACCTATGACTTACAGTGGGCGTCTAGGTTTACATGATGGAGACGATGTACTATATATAAAGATTTAGCAAATTGTTTAATGTACTATGTTTAATTAATTTCCTACACAATAATTGAATCCGTGGATTATAAAATTTTGATGAAAATTGTGAACATTGAAGGAAAAGTTTGTATTACTAACCTGATCATTCATAGCGTACACGTTCGGCTTCGTTTCACGAGGACCAGGACCAGTCAAGGACGTCTCAAAGTTTTCGGGACGCTGTAAAATAATAAGTATTTAATATCTACGTAACTGTTGGAAAATATTAAAACTACGAAGTAATATGTTAATTACGACATAATAATAAACGGAAAATTTTCACTTAAAAATGTGTTTCATTAGAGATAAATATGCAGGCGATCCGAGTGGTTTGCGCTGGGGAAAAGCCATTTATAATGTTCTTCATAATTGTTAATACAGATTATAAAAAAATGAATAAAAATTAAATGACACATTATTCGAATAGGGAACAAAAAGTTTAAAGTTTACAAATAATTAAATTATTGTTAAATGGGTAATTTTTAAATTGAAAGGTGTTACGAAAGAATATTGACAATCTGGCCGACTTAATTATTAACGGTGAGAAAAGGTTAATAAATGAACGCTTGTTGTTTCGCTTGATGATTAGCGTCGTATATGGTAGACTTAGCAAATCTACTTAAAATTCATACGCGGCCTCGGTACCAAAGGTAATAGTTAGCCTGTTTAGTTGTCTATAATATTGGTAAAATATGTATGTCGTACGTTTACTCATCATTAATGCGCATACATTTCTGTATTTCGTTTTGCAGGTTATAGTAATGTATTATACATTTTTATGTGTTGAGTTAACATGACGTGTTATATCAAATAGTAGTAGTAATTGGTAAAACGTATAATGTACAAATTGAGCGGTCAAAATGTGAACAATTGGCCCCTTAGTAAATAAAAGTTATTTTAGCAAAGGTTGGCAGTGTTACGCGCAAATTGAAAATGCTAGTTTAAACTATGTTGGCTATATGTAATCAATTTATTTCACTAAGATTTACCATAAAATATTATATGTAACAATAATTAGGTTATATACAATAACCTTAAAAGCATGGTGAAACTGGGAGGAGCCTACATAGCCTGGCGGAGGAGGCCATGGAGGATCGCGAAGGACATGAATTATAGAGTTATAGGAGAGAAACATTTACGGCTGAATTATTGTTGACAACCTTCTGCAGGTCCGACGCAGGGAGCTGATCATTATAATGTTTATATTGTCTTAAAAAAGAATGTATCAACTTATTTATGAAGACATAGAGAAATGTCCTTAATAAATTTTCATTTATTTACCTAACATAAAATAATAACGCGTGGAGTTTACAGTAACAATTATTGAAGGATATTAAGAGATATGCAGTATCTAATCAAAGCAAGAGTGTATTTTATCTCTGATGTTTCTATTCATAATTTAAATCCAAAAGTGTGTGAAAATATGTATATATACCTTACTTTATTCCCTAAGAACCAATAAAACTCTATCAACACTGCAAAAATAACATACTTAATTTAAAATAAATATAAACGTAGTTGTTCAGGAGAGAATGCCACTTTAACGCAACTTTATAGACATTTACTATTGCAATGTTAAGAAATACTAACTGGATTGAGAATTGGCGCACTTGCACAAATTAAATATTGTTATTAGTTGCGAACTGTTGCTAACAGTACAATTAAAATATGAATTTGTTACAAATACATCGACTCTATTCATCTACTCACCTAGTTGTTCTAAATTATAAATGACAAACGAAAATCATTTCTTTTGTTTTTAATTATTATTAAATTATTATAAAAATTATCTTGGCTCGAGCACGACTCAAAGGCTATACTTGGGTCTTTATATTACTAACGCACAATGAAAACCTTTTTTAAAATGTAGGAAAAGATAATGGAAACGTGGAATTTATTATAATTAATATTTAGGGATCCCTTCAGTCATGTGATATCCACAAAGTTTTATTAGACACTGTATTTTAGTGCTTAATCCCTTAGCAGTAATATACACAATAAACCGCAAATATCACTATTTTCTAATGTTATTTCAGGTATACGCAAGACGTCGCCAAGTCCTATTTTAATCGATGGTTATTTTTCGAAGTAAATATTTAAATTCTCTAAACATAATGTACACGAACAGGTTATTAAAAAGGTTTTTAATCTTATTATAAAGTAGGATAGTAGGTCTATTCGTTGGTGAAACTGAAACTTTTTAGAACTGGTTAGATGAAAAACGATTAAAAATTTGAAATTAGAACTCTTTTGAATCTTTTCGACCAACATTACATTATTCTGTCATTATATTTTATATACAAATTGGACGCAAATTGAATATTACGTTTCTGCGTCTTTGTGGATTAACACCAGAAAGTTTTTGTTGGATGATTTTATATGATTTTAGTCGTGATCTCAGTCAGCAATATTCTTACGATGTATTGCGACTCGAAGCATTGACATCCTTTAACAGCTAGTACTGAATCTCATATGAAACCTCTATACAGCGCATTATAGCCTCTATAACGCCGTTGCGTTGATTCGTGCCGTGAAATAGTATTAAAATTTGACAGTGGTGCTTTAAATGGTCATGTAATATTTGACGGAACTTGAATCTATTGTTTAATCCTGAAATATTTAGAAGAGTAACGTACACGCATCGGAGCTCCTTCTTCAGGACAATACGTTTGTTTCTACCTTGCAATATACGACTTACATTTATTCTCAAATGTAAAAGAGAAATACGGTTTTGAGGGGATTGAAGAAGTGGCGGCTTCAAAAACGTGGATAAGAACCCCTAAAGAATGGGCCCACTGCTTCTCGCAATGGTTTTACAGGATGCAATGACGCATAGATTGTCATAGGGACTGTTTTAAATAATATTTTTTGGTATTTTATCATATTTGTCTGCTCTCGTATATATAGATAGATAAATTAAACACGCATAAAATTTTTTATTATCGATTTATTAAAGAAGATGATGTTTCGACATTTACTATGTATAGACACGCCACTTGTACTAAATTGTAGCATTTTTGTTCCATTTTTTTTTATTTATGTGCACGAAACGTTTTGTTTAACAAGTGTATCACATTGAGAAATAGATTTATAAAATATCAACTTGTGCAACGCGCAATTTTGTAATAATAGCAACGTTGTAAGGTATTAAAACATTGATCTATTACTTTTAGCTGTTCAAGGTTAAATTTATTGTGAAAGATTCAAAATATTTTATAAATATTATTTCATTGACATAACCAAAGTAACCTTTTAATTCCGTTCAAGTAATTTGTGGGTGAACATTGTTTGTTTTAATAAACTAAGTGATTTTCGTTTATCTTTGTGATAAAAATTGTGTCTAGTTTTTACGTTACATTATAAATTGCTGTGATATAAAAAGTGTATATCGAGTCCCAATTCAATTATTTAAACTCTCCAATATCGATTCGATCGGCGCCTATTAACGAATGTTGTACTGCGTTTTTAATAGGTAAAAACCCATTCTCCTCTGACACAACAAAAGAGTGTTTGTCTACAGATGGTTAGATTCTATTTTTTTTTGATCTTGAATTTATATAATTAATAATAGTAATAACGTGTTTAGTAAATCCTATGTGTAACAATAGCTATTGTTGCCGTCAGCAAAACAACTTTTATATGTAACATTATAACATTTTAATTAGGTTTAACTATTGAAAACATATTTAATACAATATTTGTTTTATATACCATGTTCTGAACTACGTATTAATTAGATGAATATTTAGCTATGATGTGAGTTCGCTTTAAAAGTTACACGGTCAAAAGTTTGAAAGTGGTCGTTTATAACCGGTATTCTGATGTATAACATTGTGGTATATAATGGCAAATATTTACAAATGGCAGACACGGTTTTTATCAATGTACTTCATTTATAGCCAAGTAATCGAATCGGAGGACGATTATAATTTTAATCAAATGATATAACGATAAGCGAAAAGATTTTGTGTTAAATTATTATTATTATTAATTTACACATCGATTCAATTTGTAATCATTTTATTTGTAACAAATATAACATATGTTATACATTGTTTGTAATATTTATCGATAAAATTAATGAATATTCTATAATTACATATTGTTCTTAATTTAATCACATTAACAGTGCGATTGTTGTTATTTTATAAATTAATTAAATTTCATGAAATGATGTAGTTTATAGGCGCGTTTAAAAATGACTACAAAATAGCACCTGAAGGGAAAATAAAATGCCAAAAAAATTCTGCAATCGAATGTAACTAATAGTAAGTCATTAGACGAATATAATTTTAATGAGCGTTCCAAAAATCGGTTGATCAATATTGTGTAGTGCCTTGAGTATAAGTCGGTCCCATTCCTCTCGGACCGGTTTCTGTAGCACACCGGCTGCTGTGCTCCCAATGGGCTTTTATACACATTGCATGCTGCTAACAACAAGTAAGTGAAAGGACACGTAGATAATTGCTTTCTGTGCTATTACATTTTGTAATAATCTCAAATATATATTACTATTCTTATTGCTCTTACAACACAACTTAACATTAATATCTAATCATATTTCTTCAATCCTTGAAAAACGGTTAAATTAGGCTTGATTTTATTTATGCTTCAAATTAACATAAATATTCACGAAATAGGTTCCATCGATAAATCTCTATCGCACTGCGCTATTCATAACCATTGTATGATTCTAATATGTTTTTAGAGCGTGGAAAGTAGAAAGTTTTAAAAGTAGGTAACTTTAATATTCATCGAAATCTATTTGCTTAAGTTATTTTGTACTTTATAGTATTTTTTTTTTGTATTAAATTATGACAAGATTATTCAATTATAAACTTCAACACATTGGACTCATGGTTCAAATCCATTATACACGTGTTGTATGGTGAAGTCTTAAGGAGAACATAATTGCCGGTCGGTGACCTCGTTTAGTTCCTCCCACTAAAATAGCGTTAAATCAATTGATGTTATTACAATTGGAACGCAACGTAACCTGCTAGCGTATGGGAATTTTAAATTTTATATTCATAACAATAACATTGAATTTATTTAAAATTAAGGTTTTTGTAAACAACTATTTCTCGTGTAAGTTTAAATTTTAATATTAATTATTTATACGTTTTTGAATTATGAAGAGAGCGATCGAGAATAAGAGAGAAAGAGAAAGAAAGAGGCGGATATGGAGAAGGAAAGAAAAAAAATTTGAATATTAAGAGTTGTCATCAAAGCGAAACGAAATTACTGATTATCGATCGTAAATGCGTTACACGTAACAACAAAAAAATTTAAAGAGTTTATACTAATTAAGTTTTAAAGTTAACCTTACGATGTTATGATTCACAATATATCATATATCGATCTCGAGTGAATGAACATTTCTTGGAAAAATGCAACAATTGGTAATAATTTTGAATTTGTATTAGTATGTATTTATGCGTTTGGACTACACACTTTATATAACAAGCAGATGATTAAGCATTCAGGGTTTTTTTTGTGTTTTATTACAGTAATCTATTAAGTACTGATACTTAATATTAGATAACGTTAAATCATCGGCCTGTAAATTATAAAAAAAAATGTATGATTGTACATGTAATTTCGGTCTTACCTAATTTTAAGGAAAAAATGCTTGTATTATAATAAAGAAATATTTTACGTAACGGTACAGGTAATTTATTATTCCCATGTTTCAAATGTAATGTAAAAAATATATCTTTTTTAATATTTGGTATATTTTGTACCACCATATTAATTTAGTTAACAGTTCCTTATCTTAATATCAGTAGGCCATAGTGCATAATCTTGCTCCACTTCAGCCGTAGATAATGATATTTGTTAGAATTTGTGTATTTAATGATTCTAAATTGCTTACTCTATTACTTAGTATATTTCCCATAATAGACATTTTAAAAATATAACTATAATCCTTAAATCTATCAAATCTGTCCTTATTTTTACATTAATTTGTATTTAGTTATAGTAGTTAAATAACACATATTCTTTTCATTGCGACTTCTTGATAGAACTTAAGTAACCGCTGAAGGCGAAGTTATTATTCTTAAGTTATTAATTTTATTACATGCATATGTAACTCGCTTCACTTAACTTTTGAACGTTCGTTGAATTAATTAAAAATTTTATTACAAAGTTAAAACAATATGCTACATTTTAATTGAGTTTTACAACACAAAATTGTAATTACCATTCAGTATGTTGTATCGGCCATGTGTTGTAATTTGAGCAGAGAACTTCTTTTAATAAATTCCAGACGTTAATTTAAACGCTCCGGTTTCATGTAAAATCTAATTAATCTATCGAGGAAGTAAATAATAAAACAATCAAAGTTCTTATTGTCGGAGCACTGAAATAGTTGCACTGTAGGTTAGTGTTGTAATGTAGCACGATGAGGCACAAAGTGTTGACACATACAGTTTTTTGTTGGTAGTTTCGGTACTTTAGCTTTAACGTTTAGTTCGTATTTGGTTTGAATGTTTGGGGAGCGATGTATAGAAACGCTAGAAACACGTGCGAACCGCGCGGGAAGACTGCGTGGCGAACGAGGCGCACGTCGCGGCGGGGCGCCGTTTTGCCGTAGTACGCCCACCAACCGCACCGTGCCTGTGGCGCTGATTCCACGTCTAACCACGACATTACTTTATCCTGTATGTCTGAACACGATAAAATACTCTATCCTTAACCGTTTACTTTATCTTTATAAATAATTTTTTTTAAAAATCAAATTTTAAGTGTCATGTTTAAATTTGAGTTATCAACTGTTTGACTGTTAAATTAATAATTACTTATTAATAACACGTAATTAGGTTCAGGTAGCCACCGGGAATAGTTAAATTTGATATAAAAGTTCAATCTGTGATCTATAGTTATGTCTATAAAAATGTATGGTGTTACGGTAGATACTTGAAAAAAATTAAAATCGTGATACCTCACATTTTGTTGATCATATTTTACTAAGATCGTGTATATTAATTATGTTATGTGCTCACAGCTTTACTTGTTTTATGGTATAAAATGGCTTCTGGAGACCTACTTATATAACGTAATTTCTATTTATTAGTCATTTCAATAACTTTATTTATATGTTAAAGGTTGCGTGTACATGTACTTGTATCAACTTATTCTTTTTTAGTTTTTTATCTAGATTGTATGCTGGTGATATAATTTTTGTACATGTTCAGCAATGTTAACAATCTTGGTTTTAACAATTACATCGAACTCAAGGCTCGCGGATCCGAAATCCGTGAGCGCGAGAATATTTCTTCGATGAGAAACTCAGAAGAGTTCTTATTATTTTTTTGGAAATTTTCCTGAAATTGCCGACTAACAAGTTCTAAATTTGAGGATAAACATTATTACGATACAATATTTTACATGTTGTATCTCTTAGAAATTTCCGAATGGAAGACCAGCGAATAACTATAATTACCATAACATATTTTTACAATAAGCCTGTTTTCAATATTATTAGAACCGAGGAAAAGATTCTTTTATAATATTCGAACCATATATACAAGTGCCATGGTGACACATGGGTGTCGATTGTAGAATATATGATTATAATATATTGCGGTGAAAGCAGAAAATGTTTTTTTTTGCATCTAAAAAATTGGTGACACATGTACTTTCGAATAAAAATTGAATCGACAAATTTGTGACATTTTCATCATAGCAACTCAAAATAAAAGAACATGTAAGTATTACTGTCGTTTAATGAAATATTTAATGTTTATGAGATATATAATTGTAATATTTTGACACGGGATAAATGCCTTGGTAAAAAAAGTAATTGTATGTGTGCGCCTATGTAAAGCTTTTAGAAAACGAGAAAAAGTTTTATCAGAAATACTAAATAAATTAACTATATAGTGAAATAGCCTCAAGTTTCATTTAAGAAATCGAGTGAAATGAATATAGAAAATATTACTGTAAAAATCAATGAAAAAATATCTCAAAACGCTTAAGTTATTCTTTACGAAGTGCTGACAACGTTATTCTTTAAAATTTCTAATTAAATATTTTTTTTTACTTAGTGCGACGATGTTCAAAACTTATATCATTAATTACAGATATATCTTTTAATGATCATTAATAAAAAACCCGAATGAATTTTCGTTTTCAGGTGTTCGTGGTAATAAAGCATACGTTAATTTAGTGCTTAACTAATCATTTATATTAATTTTATGCAGTGTTATTCTCTTTCTGGTAGCGATAACAGATCCGTTACGATTATTAAGGTTAATTCTGATGTAAGGTAAAAATATACTTATTACAAAAAAAACCCTACATTTCCTGTTATGTGTAGAATAAAGTAGAATTGGTGCTATCTCCTGGAACGAGGGCATACAGCTTTAAAATCCTGTACTTAAAAAACTTGGCTTTCATTTAATTATTGCTATGGTGTATCCTTTACAATAACAAAGAGGTTTTGACACTGCTTTTAATAAAAGTTACAATTATTACATAACAATAAAGTTTAACGAACAGTTTCAAAAGTTTGAATTATGGAAAGTGAAAAGAAAACTTAAATGTTTTATTTTGACCTCCTCAGTTTTCAAATTACACTCATATTTAGGAAAATATAATTTTGGGTAATATTAATATTAGTATGTTTTATAACAGTTAAAAGAAAAAGGTTAACAATTTACGTAGGAGTTACTTTAAGAACAGGACTAAATTAATTTTAGTTTACCTTTAATTAAATTGGCGTGCAAGCCCGACGGTTATGATTCTTTTCGCTCTAACACGAGAGAAACAGAGATAGCAATATCTGAAATTGAAATTTCAGCTTGCAACAATAATTCATTTTACTTACCTTGTACATATTATACATTTTATAACTTCTTTCTTGATCGTTCATGATAACTTGAGAATCCATTTTAAAATATAATTTTTTGACAGTTCACTGTTTATTAGTTTTTCACAGCATAATTTAAACAAACGATCTATTTCGACCATTAAATTCAATAATAACACATCGACGTTGATTCAAAATCATATTTCTTAAAAAAATGTCAAAAATTACACGGCTTTACTACATTAGTAAAAATAATAAAATAAAAAGTTGACGTGATATGTATTTAATGCCGTAAAATAAAAAAAATAATAACTTAGATGCTTAAGTGCTTAATTAACTAAAATGCATGCCTGTAATCTAAACAGCAATGTCCTATGTTTTGTCTGTCACTACAGCAACAATGTATTATACAATTATCTTAGCAACTTTCTACTGTTTACGTAATTTTTTTTCAGTGAAAATGATTTGTGCAGACGTAATTAAATCGTACTGTGGATTAGTGAAAATAAAAGATGTAAGCAAAAATAATATTTTTATAATATAATTTATAACACAAAATAAATAAAATTAAAAAGGGAAATTAATAAATGTGCAGAACTATTACGGTGGTATATCAATGGGATAGAGATACGCGTGAGGCGAGACGTGTCGCAACTCGTCACCGAGGTTGTGCCACGTGGCCGGCACGCGGGCCTGGCGCGGCGGGACACTTGCGAAGCCGCGAGGGAGCGCCGGCCGGAAACCGAGGTGTACCGGGGCTCCTCGAGTACAGAGAAGTGGCGGCCCGCGGCGCGCCGTCCCGCGCCCCGCGCTCCTCGCCCGGCACACGCCCGTCATGCACTCCGCAGCCTTCGTCTCCACACCACCACTCACCCCGCATACTATATTCGCTTTAATCGCGAATTAAACTCCTAGAAATGTTTCTGTGAGCTTACACTTTAATTTGATGGCATTCATTATGTCGTATGACAAATTCAAATTGATTTTCGAAAATACTTTCAACATACGATGAATTTCAAAATCGACATAATGTAATAAATATTGAAATAGTTTGGAGGCGAATACGTCATTCCCAGGGTGCTATCTTCTATGAAGTCATTTACATTGTAAATCTGTCAAGTTATCGTATCGTATACTTTGTTCATAGAAAGATTTGCTGTCATATTTGTCTTATGACTATTAATGCAGAATAGTAGTAAAATATACATATTTACAATAGAAATCAAATTGGAAGACGAAAAAGGCTCACTTAACATTGTTGAATGGAGACGAGAGTACTTTTCTAGTATCCACTTGACCCGTCGCGTCAGGCTATCGTATCTGCAATCTTTCACCTTTTCGCACTTAAATTTAGTAACCGTTCTGTGTGCATTTGTAACATTAAGATAAAAAAGCACTAAAAAATTCTATGAATAGCAAAATTTTCTTAAATATTTAATAAATAACGATTATAACAAAAAATCTACATAATCTAGGAAAGTAGGGAGTAAATCATAAAAATTAAAGATCAATAGACCGAGCCAATAATAGCAGAAGTCATAAAACACAAAATATGTTCAACGGCGATGTTTATTTGCCCGAGACTGAAAAAAATCTTCGAGGGAGTTCTTTATTTATTATATATTAGTGTTAATATTTTAGAATAAGTAATATTTGTTTGAATTTTTATTTGTAATAGTCTAAGCGATATGTTCAAAAGTAATTTTTAGTTTTAGTTGGTTATAAAAATCGATACAAACAGTCTTTGACAATTTTAAGACTTTATTTTGTATCCAAACTACGTGGTACAAAAAAGTAATGAATTCTTATTATTATGTTATCTGTGAAGTTGCAAGAGTACCTTGGCACTACTCCATAGATTATGAAGCGTTGATTTGTTGTTGAAAATTACTATTAAAAGTTTAACTATCGTAAATATAATTGTATTTGTATATGTGCCACGAGAATTATAATACTTTGTGCTTTGTTTCATATAATCGAGATCAGTGACCATTATTGCAAGCGAAGCTATTGTTTTAAAAGCAACAGCGTTACTAGAACTTTCGTCGTCCAGGAGCGGTGCAGGCGGCAACGTTTCGAAGAGATTATTATATGCCTAATATTTAACACGAGTCTTTTTGTAGTTCTTTAAAGATATTGATTACCGAATAAAATTATAATTATGTAATAACATTGTAATGTTAATACAATTTCTATATATGTTAATACAAATTCTATATTCTATTATTAATTTGAAAGAGCAAATTGTATGATATAAAAACTCGGTTTATTGCAAAATTTTAAGCTTTAATGCCCACTTTTTTTAACTCATTTAAGTCAATTTCAAAAACAAAATTTAAGTCAATCACATTTAAGTACTATTGGTATGCAGTCTGTTCTCAATAGCATTTAAATACCATTATAGGTTGCAGTGATAATATTTATTTTGTAAAAGCGCTACACGAAAATTAGCAAACTGATTTTCAACTATTTTGTTTATCGTATAATCAGTTACTATTGGATTGATAACAAACAGACAGACGCATAGAGTGTAGGTAAAAATTAGGTTATCTCAATAATAGAGAAGATAGTTTGTGTAGGTGTGATCGCAAACTGGTAAATGAAACGTTCAACAATCTTGCGTGGAGTTTACGGAGAGTCATTTGAAGATAATTTCAGAGAACGCTAAGGTGATGATACGTTTCTTTAGTGGATTATCGAAGATGATGGTTAAGAAAGATAAGTGTTCTGTTTTGAATTAAATTACACTACGTTTATGACTAAGTCTGCCAGATCGATGTCGATCCCTAACCTATTATTAAATAAAACATTACAGAAATAGCAAAGATTTAAGTTGATTGGTTGAATGGTTCCTCGGTGACTCAGAGACTCAGTGAGTCGTGGTGTTGGTGTCGTGGTGTACGGCGGGGAAGTCAAGTGGGTTGTCTCTATTTGTGGTGACAGAGAAGCGTGGGTGCCGCGTGTACTGGAGTGGCAATGACCTTGACACTAAGCGAGTGGCCTTGGGTAGCACGTGGCGGCTGACACCCGCTGTCTGTTGTCGGAACGCCGCCGCCGCCGCCTTTCCCAGGGGAGCTTATAGTGGACATGCCCCATGAAAAAGTAAATTATTGCGTCAATACTATTTTAATTTTTTCAAAGGCCCCAAATACTTAATGAATGAATAAATCAATTAACCCCAATCTGTTGTAAACGATTTGGTTTTTGTCACTTGAATTAAGTATGATCCAGGAAAGCTTCAATAAATATTTTACACCGATCTATCT
>DWIC01000174.1:0-14284 GCA_018248135.1 Battus belus
ATGATGCACCACGCCCCTACAATCGAAGCAAACTGTAACCAAAACTTCGCGATACTTTTTGTACAGACCGTATATTATCTTTTTGAGATATGGAATAGTCATCAGTCCGTTAGCTCCAGTTTGGCGGGAAAATAAATATATTCTTTTTCAATAACATCCTCGCCATTTGTATTATAAATCTGTCAACTTTTTCAAATAATTAGATGACAGAGTAACCAGTCCAATTAAAGTGACAAACATTGCTACAGGTACATATTAACAGTATCACATATTATTTTTATTTCTGAACGACCAATGAGAGACAATGATGAAACTTTTCATGATCTTGTCATTTTGTATTTTATCACACTCATTTATATACTGTTAATTAAGTTCCTCCGTCGTTTTTTACTTTCATTTTTGTTTTGTTTCTATATAATTTTACGTATTGTTAAGTTTACAAGTTTTAATCGCTATTTAAAGGATGCAGACCGCGACTATTGCAATAAAAAATATTTAAACTATTTTGTCGCTAAATTATTGTTGTTATACTTTCATTACAGTTATACTGTACTTCAAAAAACTCAAAGTGAAATCATAACACGGAGCAGGCGGTGTTAAAAAACAAATGGAGCCTCTGGAAGTTTAGCAGACGGTGACATTGGAATGGCGTTCGCTCGCGCGCTATTTTGTTTTGGGCAACACAACAGTTCGCCCGGTCGCGGGGCGCGTGCGGGGCGCGTGCGGGGCGCGTGCGGGGCGGGGCGGGCGTCGACGACGCGGCGCGCTCCGTTCGGCGGCCAGGCGCCAGCGCGGCCGCGCCAAGCCCGTATAAATAGCGGGTAATGATAATTATGACTGAATTGTTTCGTTTGTCTTGTTTTTCGCGTGTTTCTGCGTTAGTGAGACTGAATTGGGCATCGGATTAATGTTCATCACATCTTTACATTTGTCCCTACAAATTATTTATCTTCGTTTCCATAACTTAATTTCGTAAGCAGTACGTTTCTAAAAACAAGTTCGAAATGTCGCCAAATAACATGGACAGGTAATATTTATAATTTGACTGATGAGTAATCATTTCAGCCGCAGCTCGTCTGCTGCAGTACATAAGCCTCTCCAACATTATATCATTAAAATTATTGTTATAAAGACATAGACATAGCTGGACATGAGTTTCCCCATATATCTATAATACGACTGATTGGAAGCGGCTTACTTCCAGTATCTTCCTACTTTAATAATGTCCGTTCACTTAATGGGTAAACGCCATAGCCGTCTTGACTATGTGGTCGGCCCACCTAGGTAGGACCGACGACATAGTCAAGATCGAGCGAATTAGCTGCATGCGGGCAGCGCGAGACTGGTCATCCTGGCGTTTTTAAGGCAAGCCTATGTCTTGGGATCGGCTGATAGTGACGCCAAGTGTTATAATTACTTTATTGATTTACAATTAAAACCGATGCTTGATTTATATGCATTAATGATTTCAAACAGTGTTATAAATCATTAAAATACTTATTAAACATTTATTTAATAATCAATGTTCGTGATTATTTACTTTTACTATTTACTAAACGGTGATAATAATTAAGTAAATTACTTAATCAGCCAACAGCGATTTGGCGTGCATATCGAAATAGCATCACAGATAATATAATTTATGACCACAGACAACTTTTTACGGCATTGTTTTTTCTGACGGAGTAAGAGCGCGGGCCTTTGTTCGCAAGGCGAGCGTGTAGCGGGGCCGCGGTGTAGTACGGCCACTCTCGCCGCCATTCATACTCCCGCAGGCCGCCGCATAAATACGCGCGGTGACCGCATTTCCCGCCATTCCTGACACAATCGCCGATCATGTCGGACGTCGCCATATTGACAGATAAACCAATATCGCGTACTCACTTAAAGATCGTTGAAAAATAAAAATCCTGAAGGACAATTTATATTTAGTGATAATTACTGTGGGACCGCTTATTTGGATGCGCGGGAAGTGCGGACGGGTATGTTGCTGACATTAATAATGGCTTTCAGTGTTGTAGTATTCTAATCGACATCATTACGTATTATGAAATAAAAAAAAACGTGAAACATCACTACATAAGCTATTTAATCACCGTAATACAAAACATCAACTATTCATTATTTTAATGTATTTTGTTTTTATTTTTATTTTTTATTAATTAAATACATATCATATTTATTAAAGATTTTTCTCATGTAGCAATTATTTGTTAAGAGGAAAGAATAATTTAAAGTTTGTGCACATTTCTAATCTTATCTGTAGTAAATTTATAAAGAATTACTGCTTTTTTTATTTACACATTCCGTTAATATTAGAGGTCGTTCGGCGTGAAGAAATTAAAAGCAATTCACTTGTAGTAATTCAATTGTAGTTCATGATCTCACCGACAAACTAAGGTTTTACTCAAAATTTATGATTAAAACAATCTTAATTAATAACAATAAATAACAGAAGATATTATGAATAATTTGCATAATTATCTATGTAAACAAAGTAATCGGTAAATAAATATGTTGCTAAGCGTTAAACTCAAGAACGGCTCGTTCAAGACTGCTAATTAATTTATTTTATATATTCATGAAGTTGCGAGGAATGTTCTGATGGGGATAAAACGTAAAAAGTAAAAGTTTTCCGTACAAACCACACAATAAAGAGTCTCGTGCATTAAATGCTTTGTGATAAAAATGTAATGAGTGATTATTACTAAAATCTTGTTCTCAATAAATATAGTAATCCCAAATAAATAAGTTTTGGTTATTTTTTTCATTGGACTGCGACAGACCGATAATAACTTGTGACAATACGAAGTCTGCACAAGTCGTACAGAACAAGTTCATGCGTGGTGTTGCAGGCGCGCCGCGGTACGTACGCAATGAAAACTTGTATGTCGACCTGGAACTGGCAGCTCCAGCGATCGCCCAACTCCTAAATAGGGCATCGATTCATTATTTTGACTCAATCGTTCAACATTGTGCCGTCACCTACAATACAATCATGCCCCGTGCATTCAAACGCCGCATCGTACTGAGACAATTTACACATAGTCAAGTTTCAGGACGACGCGACGGCTATAAGGCATGCAACGTACTCTGGACACCGCCATCGATGCCATTTTATAACAATCGTCATACTAACACTTTCCGAAATGGTAGTAATGGTGCAATAGCAGCCGACCAAGTCGAGGTTCGGTCCTTTGGGGCGTCCTTGTGTCGGAATGCTCGACGGGTAACGTCGACGAGTGACAGCCCCAGCGAAGTCCTCTCGTGTGGGCCCTTAAGCCTAGATAGTAACAATGTAGCGGCACGAAACAGGTTTTAAGCTAGGCCTTCTGCGCTCTGCCACCTCGAGCCCCCGGAATCTGCAAATGTCTATTAAGCAGCAGTGAAAGTCCAGTCAAAAAAGAAGGCCTTCGATACAGATAGAGCTTATTTTAATTACTTATCCATTATAATACTGTAAACAATTTAATAGTCAAGTAAATTATCTAAGTCTTTAATTAATAGAATCATGCTGTCAACATTATTCAACTAGAAATCAAAATAAAGTTAAAAATTAATTATTATTTAATGTAACCGCCATCTATTGGCTAACGTATAAACTAGAAAACATTAACGATGTAGTCACGGAAATTGGATTCAGAAGTTTGTTAGTCTTAAAACCGCAACGTTTATGACGACATAAAAAAGTCTAATAAACTTAATGTATCTATGACAATCGCCTGATGCGGTACCCGGAATTCTTCTGGCAATTGACCTTAAAAACAGGCTGCAGTAAATATAAAAACTTAGTTATTGGCATCGCAGAAACAATGTTGTTTTGTAAAAGTTGGGCAGATGGCGCTATCATAAACCATACATTGGATATTACAGGTTTCTACTGGTAACACTGACGTAAAGGCTACACGCGTTATTCCCTACAACACAAACAAACAAATTATACATTAGTTAACTTATCATACATATTAATTCATTAATTTTGCTAATTATTTTACAAAATAAATCGTTTATTACCTTTCTGTACGTGTAACACTTGCTTTACCTTCTTCTTAATCCTGTGTTTCGCATATCGTTTACTTTCACTCTGCCTATTATTGTATTTTGTATCTTAGAGGCACAGAAGCATGTGTTTTAGCGTGTTGTGATGCACTTTACGCGCGCAGTTTTAAAAAATAATTAATGTAAATATTTTAATAAGCTAAATAAAAATATTAAACTTTTTATTTAAATTATAGATGTTTAAAAAATCCATTGAAACGATAGTTTGTGAATTGAGCGGTGAATGTAGATAGATGCGTCGAAGAATTGAACGCAAGCCAATATAATGCACAATTTGCGAATCTCTAAAGTTTAGATGCAACAGTTGCGTGCGATGACGTCAAACAGAAGTAATAAAAACTATGCAATGATTATTTAAGTTTTCGCCATTGTTATAAATAGTCAGGTAATTGCTTAATTATAACGATAAGGCGTTTAATAGAAATACAAAATGTTTGGACTCGTTTATGGACTTGGTAAAACAATTTGAATATTACTGTTAATTTATGGTTAGCGTTAAATAATCTGATAGTTTTTTGTGACGGAAGGGTAGTGGATCTTCGTGACATTTGTTACTCACAGATTGCAAATGTCACGCTAAGTGTTTAAGTTCGAGTGTTAGCCAGGTGGGCCAGGTGGGCCAGGTGGGACTTGATACCCATCTAAATCGGTACCTCCTCCGAGGTTTCCGAGAGTGACAATGAGTATTTTAAGAGTTTGATAGGCATGGATTATCATCATCGACTAAATTTGTAACAATAGGCTCCCCAAAGATTTTGAATAGTGCATACAGCGTCTACCTACCTACGATGACCTGAACAAGGTGGGCTGGGCTTACAGCAGAATGGACACGTCAAAAACGCAAACGTGTTACAGGGTGGCCAAATGATAGGATATTAGACGGATAAACTTTGTTAAAATGTTCAGAGGCTCGTGCGCCTCTGACGTGCTACAGGGTGGCCATACGACCGGATATTAGAGGGGAAAGTTTTAATGAAACAATTAGAGGCTGGCGCGCTTTTAACGTAGGGTGGCCAAACGATCGGATAATACTGGGAAAAGGCTCATATTAATTGAGTGTGTTGGTCGCGCACGAGGCGGGTGTCCACGCGGCGCTTCGTCGCGGGATGCGGCGAGATTCGGGCGCTATCGCACGGAGTCATTTATTGGCTCGCTGCAATGTCGCCGAACGGCCGCCCGGTGCCATAGATTAAGCCGCGAAGACAGGCCAACTTGCACTTAACTAGCACTCGACACAAATTACAGCATTTTGCTCAAAGATTGTAAATCCTTACAATTATATCCTTTATTACGAGGATATCTATAAAAGGTATGAAACGCATTATAAGATGTTATAATATTATATACTTGTCAATTCTTGCAATTATATTATCTTTATAATTATCGAATTAATCCAATAACATTACAGACTAGATATTGTTTGATAATTTTTAGACAATATAATCTGAAGTTACATGTAGGCGCTGTGTCAAAATTGATCTATTGTGAAAACGTTAAGGAAATAGTGATACGTCGTTGTCATTCAAGTTCCTTTTTTTGACTAATAGGTGGAGTGTTAATAAAATTACAAAACACTGTTCCGTGCCCTTGGAAGGGGTTATTTCAACAGTCAAATGTGAACAAGGGTTTCTTATTACTATAATTTCTGGTTGATCAAGACGACGACGTACTATTGTTCTGAAGACGAATTCCCCGTTTTCGTTCAGGTATCGTATCAGATGACAGACTCAATTTCAAATCGCACGTCGTGGACGCGAAAAATGAGTACAATGTCACTGTCGAATAAAGTGACACTCTAGAAAGCTGTAATAACACTCATTGTCACGTACACAAGTCCGTGCTTCGCGCATTCTCACCTGCCCGTCAATTCTGTTCTATATCTATGCGACACCTTGGTACCTACACAAAGAAGGCCTGCGTGTAGAGCAGGTACTGTCGCACAACAATTGCTCCGCTCGATTCTGCTGCTCAACACATAAATTTAGTATTTGTAGGTGGCACCGCCTACAGTACAGTCACACCCGGTGCATGCAAACTGCGCATCGTCCTGAGACCGAGACACGCACTCGAGTTTCCGGACGACGCGACGACAACAAGATAAGCCACGTACAGTGCACACCGTCATCGTCGCCATTCGATATCTAACCGGTCTCGTCGAAGACGACGCCGGATCGTACAACCCAAGGGACTCCAACCCACGATCATACTAGATAGAAGAATTGTCTTCTTGTCTTCCGACACTTCTTCTCTTAGCGCTAACGCTTTCAGAAGTGTTAGTACTGTTATAATGCAATAACAACCGACAAGCCGAAATTCGCGAATCAGTATGCTAAGCGGGTATTATCGATGAGTGACAGTCCAAACCCAGAGTCCCCTCTAGGGGACCCTTGATAACTTCATGAAGCAGCAACCAAAGCGATCTAAAAGCTCGACGGCGTCCAGGAGCCTTTGCGCTCTGCTATCTTAAGAGTGGTCTTTGGCTAGGCTCCCTCTACGCCCTGCCACCTAACCCGTGAAATCTTTAAATGCCATTTGAGAAGAAACGGGAGTCTTGACCAAAAAAGAAACGAATAGCCAGTCAAATCATTGGTATTCGCTATGAATTGCTAGAAATCTCGTTACATTATTCTGCCCCGAATGACTTGGAACGGTCGGAAGTTGTTGGTCTGCATTAAAAAAAACGTATTTCAAAATTACCACATTTAAATTGAATGTTCTAATAAGAAGCAACTGTTATATACAAACATATATTGCAAGACTAGTAATATTGTGAATTTATTTTCTTTATTATACGATTAACGTCAAATCTTTGACGGTTTGGGGCAGGTGTTCCAATTTACTTTGCGATTTATATAAGAATAGTAAAATATAACACATTCTGGTATGTTGCCATTATTTATTATAAAGAATTAATAAATCTAATTCGGTTTTTCAGCGAAAAGTCATAATTTTGGGCGGTACGAAGTCTGTTTAGGCACTTAGTTCATAATAAAATGTCAAGTAGGATATTAATGTCTCGGAGAGACAATCTTCGTGTGTGTATTATCGTAGCGTGTTATTGTCGCGTCTGAGGTCGAGCGTGTGACGGGTGGCGCCGCACGCACACAGGCGCGCGCACCTGACGCCGCCGGTGGCGCCAGCCGGCCCTGCCTCCCGCGCGGTACTCTTCTCCCCCGTCAAAGTACTGCCATCTCTAATCGTATTACCCTGAATTTGGGGAAATATTTTATTAACAATTTCATCAATTACATACGCACACTTGTAACTCTTTATAATTCGAAACCTACTTGGAAAATATTTCTTTTTCATTTTCACTTTTTAGCTAAATAGTTGTTTAATTTTATAAATTTATTATATTTAGTTTAAAATAATTGTCAATAATTTTACAAAACATGAAAAAGTTAAAATAATCAACAAATTAGTTATGATAATTAATAAGTAACCGATTTAACGACATTAGTAAACGATAAAATTTTTCGGCAAATTTATAGCTTCGCGTTACTAAAATTTGGTATTCAACGCCGCGCTCATAGAAACCTGTAAATTATTATTTTACATTCGCCGCCTCCGCCCGCTCGGGTAAATTCTAATAAAATGCTGAATTAATTTGATCGCTAACGAATTCGAGTCGCGTATTGTTGGCAAACGAATTCATAAGCGCCGGACAAAGGTTATCGCTTCAGCATACACGTCGTTTGTCATGCGCGGGATCTTTTTTAAATTATTACAACAATACGAGGGGTCGGGTGAGTTGTATGCGCTCGACGGCACGACTACCTTACGGAGAATATTTTATTTTGGAAAGAAACCTTTTGTGTCTGCACATAATATCTCTCCCTCAGACAAAGTTCTGAGGGATTCCCACATACTGTAACCCTTTCGATCTTACTCTGCGCTGGTTCATTGCTGGACATTAGCATTCCCCAGATACTTTGAATGGTCCTCATTCCGGAATCATAAAGGTCTTCACCCAACGTATCCCTCACCGCCACTTCGATTTGCCAATTTATTCTTTATGAAATGCTTCGCAATCAGAAATGATCCTATCTTCAATAAATATTCGCTCAGCTCTGCCTGGCTTGATGCATTATAACGTTGAATTTATTAACAGTGCCCACGCTGCAAGGCTCAGGAACAGGACAGAGCTTGTTACAACATCTATTTAACCGAGGCGACTGAGAGGCGTCAAGTCCTTGGGCCACGATCTAAGCGCTGTGCCATAAAAATGATTAGCTCCTCTAGGGTATGCGTTGTTTATGCTAACCGTACATCTCAGACACTGCTTTGTACCGTATCCGATACAATTAGCGGTCATGTTGTTTATGTATTGACATTGTTTTTTAATTTAGATTATTAATGTTGGTCACTTGTTAAGAATAATTAAAAGAGAGTTGTTAAACTATAAATAAGAGGCTGCTAATATTCTAAACGTGTACTGATCTGAGATGAGCCCACGAGACATCTAGTCGTTTTTTTAGTTTATTGCTAGGTTCTACTCGATAGAATCTGAGTTCAGAAATTGGCAGTAGTCTATTTGGAAATACATATTTAAATGTAAGTTATACCAAAATTTTCACTTTTTTAAAGCGCTTCTGCGAAACCAAACGAACCGTTTGATTTTGTTTACTTCAAAGTTCATGGGAAAATTACAAAAAGACATCACAAAGTGTATTTGGGTTCGAAGATTCCCAATATGACATTACGCGAAAACAACTTCTATAATTTTTACAATATTCTTCCACGCCGCCGTCGGAATACATGCTTTATAATAATAGCGCGATGTTTATTAAATGATTTTAAAATTACCAAAAAAAATGTACGATAGTGCGGTGGGGTAATCGGGGAGCGCGAGCGTCGTTCCGTGGTGGAGAGGTGGAGTGGCGGCGGGCGGCAGTCGAGTGCACGCGCGCGGCCGGCGATGACGTGCCGGCGAGCGCGCCCGTGAGACCGGCGGCGGCATGTGATGTTCCGGAGGCGCGCGCTGCGGCGGCGGCTGGCTGCGGCCGGCGCGCCGTCCGTGCCTGAGGAGCAAGTGCGCGGGTTGGCGCGCGCGCTGGACGCGGGCCCGGGTGCCGGCGCTGCGGCGTGCGTGGCGGCCGCTGCGCTGCGGCTGCCCGCCGCCCGCGCCTTCCGCTTCCCCGACGTGCGCGACCTGGCCGAGCTGCGCCGCCTGCCACTCTGCCCAGATCCGCGCTGTTGCAACCCCTACCACCTCAGTCGTCTCTGCGAGCCCGGTATGTGCCCTCTCCACGCAACAGGTGCTCACAACGTTTCCTCTCGAATTTGGTCTGTACGATGTTGCAAATCGTGCGTGCAAGCGACAGCCAAGGTTCTCGAGAAGCGATCGCGTGGTCAAATGTGTGCCTTTACAGATGAACTTTTAATTTGTGCGCGCGAAGTGCCTCAGTAAGTGAGGGATGACAGAGGACCGTTTGAGATGTGAGGTTATCCAGTGTCGACCACGAGCCGGTAGTAGCGGCGTGACGCCCTCACTAGATGACCGATGACAAAGTCATAGTCGCGGGAAGTCAGTTGAAACCTCGCAATGGGCGTGTATCAGATGATATGATGATGTCGATATCGCGCCGCCAACTATTTCGTCGGAACCAAAGTCAGACGCGGACCATTTGGTTGGTATCTAATTTCCACAGTGATTATTAAATGGTTTATTGCTAGTATTTTTTTGGTCACACAGGGGAATGATGAATGTATGTTCTAGTAATGATAAAACCCGATCAAAATAAATATAAAAAACTCGTTATCGCGTATTCGCTTTATCTCGTGTGTAATTAAGTGTGGGCTCCGCAAGCAGTTTTCCGCGGCGCCTGCATCCGCCTCGGTGCAAACTTGTCACACGTTGTCTAATACAACTCCTTCAGGAATAACGTAAACAACGCACATCCCGGAACGGACCATCCAAATTCTTTTGTAACTTTGGCGTTAAGGTGAACAACGGATAGAACATTAATTCTGTTATAGTTTGAGGAAGTGAAATTAAGAATAGCTAGTAATATTTAAGTAGGCAACTACGATTTTACAGCGCACTCCCAAATAACATCTCTAATTTATCTTGTAAATAAATTTAGGCAGTTTATTAACACTTGCCAAAAATCTTATTGTAGTGTGAATGATTTTTAGGTTATGATCGAGTTAGGGAATGTATAATTAAATATGTGATACAGAACATCAAAAAACATGACGGAGTTTGTCGTGTGCTCTTGTCAGAGACACGTCTGGGCCTCACGTAACGCAATTGAAGGATTTTTCTATCCATTTGCTCCCTTCGCATATTTATGACATACACAAGTTTGGATTAAAATCTAAATACATACAATAGCACAGTGGGGCTGTGTGTGATCCATAAATTAAAGATATTGTCCATCGGAGGGTTTTTTAAGTAGGAGTTCCACATAACCCTTTCCTCTTCCAGAGGCAGGGTATCTTGAACATTCGTAAATTTTCCAAATCGAATTAATAAAGGCCGCGGAGTCCATCGTGAGTGTTTGTGCGGTGTTTGTGCGGTGTTGGTGCGGTGTTGGTGCGGTGTTGTAAACATTGGCGCCGTGTCGCTATTAATAGCGGCTGACATCAGCCGGTCGTTTTAGTTCGTCGGCGCTAGAAGCTGTCGGTGCGAGGGTCACCCGGCGATAACCGCCAAGGTCAGTCCGCTGGCGCCACCGCCCGCCCTCCGCGCGCCTTCGTGCGACCTCACTCCACACACCGCTTCCACTTCCTGAACCAGCATGAATTGTCTTTGCTGACAATCAATGCTCTCTTAACTTGACCTACAGCTCCCATGCTCTTTCAATAATTCCACTATAAACATTTTTTCAGAGATAAAACAGCTTAGAAATTTATTCATATAACCAGTATATGCATTTGCAAAGGTATTCACGAGAAAAATGACCAAGATTTAGCGGGTCGTTGTCAGACCAGTATGCGTTTGGTACGTAATTCTCGAAGCTTCCCTTGTTCAAATTTTCGTATAATTGATTCAATATGGTATTATAATTAAATTATTATAATAAATAAGAAAACAACAGTTTTGACACGTGAATAATAAAGAAGCGTGTGCAACGTTGAAATGTTTTGAATGGATCTGCTTGTAGCGTGACATTTTTCTATAAGTTCTTTAACTAATGGTTGAAGGAACAGCATAGCAACGTGCTAAAATATAAATCTGTCAATATATATAGAAATAATGCAAACGTGTACTGATAAACACTATAAACGTCAGAAGCAATAACAACATACTATGTATTTCAATTAGTAACATTCAATGTGAATACAAAAAGTCAATTTGTAAAGAGTCTAATCGAGTAAATAGTATGATTATTAAAAATTGTATTTCCCTTTTTATTTATATATTTTCAAGCCACCATAGATGGCGATTGCATTTGCTTCCACATGACTCAAGTGTAACTTACGGTCAAGTGTTAGTTGAGTCGGCGCGTACAGTAGTTCCTCCCACGGAGGCCGGCTAATGAGGGTTCAAGAGGCGTGCGCCCATCGCCCACGGCCGCGGAGCTGCATGTAGGTGTCGACAATGCCTGTTAGCATATTAATTAAGAAGAAAGTCAGGGAGACAACCTCGTCACGTGGGACGCCGTGGCTTGGTTGTACGCTTTTGGGACAACACGGCGTGCATACCGCATTCTTTCCACGAACGTTATTCTAGACAATTATATGAATTTAATCTGCAAAGCTAAAAATTATACTTACTTTATACATGAAATGTAATATTTTGAATCTGTCAATAGAACATCGATTTTTACTACAACTTTTATGAATTAAAAATATGTAAAGTGAAAAAAAATTAATGCAGCAAGCACATCTTCCAATATAAAAATATAATGGCAGACATTGTTAGGCGCCAAGTGTATTTATTCACATTTAGATCATTTATAGCATACTAGAAATAAGTTAAGCTCCCCAATAATATGTTAATAACTTCAACTTGTTAACTATAAACACGGTTTTTTTTTCTGTTCCATGAATATGCAGTACACTCGTTCAATTCCTTCCCAAAGTGGAATTCCTAACTAGTTTTTGTTTGAAGGTGTAGAAGTATATAAGAGTGTGTGATAATTTAAATGCACAACAAGAGAGTTTATTGTAGAAAGCATACTATCTACTAAGTACTAGCGTATACTATCTACAAAGGAGTTACTAATGTTGTGTTTGAAAACAAATCTTCTTTTCTTACATTGAGTTCTTTTCAATAAGTTTTACTCACCATTTTTCGAATTTACCACAACTGTTTAAGATGTATGTATGTTACGATTGGTACTTCGTTTAGGTGCCGACTGAAGCGTCTATATTTGTCAAACTGTAACGATTTAATCAAATTATGTAATATATATATTTACATAAAAATTACTTAAACACAAAATGGCATGTAGAACTGTGGAATTGTACAAAATATTATAATTATTTCGCACAGATAATAAAGTTGTTTTCGCGCGCTTTTCGCTTACTTTTTTTTAAATTCAAGGCACAGATGCGATCGTTTTAATCGTCAATGGCGTCAACAAATCGGAGGCGTTCTTCAATAGCTTATAATTTGACATAAAAATTCAAATAATTTTACAATCTCCGCAGTCGTAAAAAGGTCGTAAATTTAATCATCGACATGTTTATATATTGTGGACGTGGCTCATTTGCGTCTTTTTAAGGTTTTGTGTAGTTCTTGTCGGGTGCTTTTAATGTTTGTTCATTGAGATTTTTATGGCATCAAATATTTCTTTTTATTTTTTTATTTCATTACCTGTTACTTTAATGATAGAACCGAGTATTGTAGTATTTCACGGTTTAGGGATTTTGACATTTTGTTGTGACAATTAATATTAAGAATTATTTTAAATATTACTCAGTTGATTGTAGTAACTAAAAATAACCAAAATTACTAACTTAACCTAAACTTAATGCACATTTAGGTAGGTATTGGTCTTGTATGTTAATGTACGCGTATAAACAAGTTATTGTTCAATCTTTCCTTCACGCGAGTATGAAATATATCGGAATATTCTAATAATAATTCATTGCTACTAATTAATTTTAGTTTGTATGTGACGTTTTTTGATGCTTTACCACCTCTTGAGTGCACTTAAGTGCATTCCTTTTTCGATACTCCTAATTAGGAGAAATTAGGAATTTCTAGTGCTTCTTTTTTTTTAATACAAACTAAAATGCTGTTGAACGCTATTTATAGTTCAGACGCCGGTCTCCCAACTTACGATACATAATAGAATCAGTCCGTGAATAGCCCATAAAATTGTTTTTTTATTTCGTATTGTTCATCACTGGCTACCCTAATGACCCATTACTTGCTTTACCGCTTGCACCATTATTCAAATCATTTTAAATATTTAAAACGTTCAGTAAAGCTTGGATGAGTGGGATGTCGTTCTTGCACACCGTATATAGGACGGTTCCAATATCGAACCTTGTGGTAGCTCGGTTCTGCATGCATTTTTGAGCATACTTTATGGTGTGACCCTACTGAAAGCATTGGCCTACGATAAGGACGTCTCCGGTATGGTGTCCATGAAATTGTAAGTTTGCGGCTTCGATTATTGTTACAAGTTTTTTAACACTGGTTTTGCCAAGTGTTCAATGTCGGTGAATTAGCGATAACTGGATCCACGCATTTATATTTTTTTGTTGTTTCTATTTTATGCGCGATGACAAGATTAAAAAATATCACTAACTAGGTGCTTTTCTATGAATAAGCGGTGTTGTAGGGAGATTAGTACTGAATATCATGTCTATTTATTGAAGCTAAGGTAGTTTATTTATATCAGTAAACGAGTGAACGTGGCAAGGGTCAAGCGGGATGTTAAAAAGTAATTGTTGAAGTATCGTGTGATATATTTGCGCGTCGGCGTCGGCGTCGTTTCTGTTGTCTCCGGCGAGCCCTCCGGCTCCGGAGCCGAGCGGGGCTTTATCTTATCTGTCGGGCGACGACGAGACGCCGCCGGGATTAAAGATCGCCACCGGCTCGGGCTCGGGCTCGGGCTCGGGGACGTCATCCTCGCGACATATCTACATACAGGTTGATTGTTTTTAAGTGTAAAAAGCTTTAAATTGGTGAATGTATAACACATTTGTCCACAAATTGCTTTAAAGTTTTTACATATATTTTACATCAGTCTGTATAAAGTGATCACTCATTTATTTTTTATATTTAAATAAGACAGGTCAATAACTTCAGGCAGTACAAAGT
>DWIC01000175.1:0-14281 GCA_018248135.1 Battus belus
GCTCTACCATATACCATACATATACATATGAGATGTAATTAATTTAACATCTTGTTCATTACAGACGGGCTCAGAAATTGTTGCAAATGACACTGGAATGGTCTGCCATGATGAACAGTCTCCAAGTGAGGTTTGTGTTTGTGTGGTTGAACTCTTTATATTAGCCATCTCCTCTGTTGTGATAATGCAAAGAGTTTCTTTGTTGAATCTAAAATAAAGAAATGTCTCTCGGGTTACATGAATATAATATACACATACGTACATATGTACATATACATAGTTAACTTAGATACACTCTCCTCTTATAGCCCCACCTTGCAGGATAACAGCTAGCAGTTTTGGTGTTTTTGGTCACAATTGGGCTGGTGTTACAGGAAGGTGAGTTGGATGTGATCTCTTCATGTGGTGGGCGCGTGGACTGCGAGCAGATCTCTTCCTGGGTGGATGCCTTCGACCCTTACCTCTTCATTAAGCAGGTACAGAATATACAAATTCTAGTATTACACAATTCCTTTTTAATTATTTTCTAGTGGCTATCCCTACAAATATAATTCCATCAAAAGTGATCATACGCTCGAAAAATCTTACTTATTATAGCGAGTAGGAAGTAAAAGAGTTTTCTGAGTGATTCATTTGTTATTATTTACAAAGTAATCGAGTACATACAATTTTTTATTGATTACATCTTGACATAATAGTGTATACAATAAGTTCACATTGGGCGGAAATAAAAATTTGTGTTAATGTATATACGTGTGAATTGTATACAGCTGCCGCCTCTGGAAAGCGTATCGACGCGAGCACTGCGAGCTCGGTACCCCGCCTTGCCACTGAAGACCAGGACCAGTCCCGACTTCAGTCTCGTGAGTTCTTCTTTTTTATCTCAGACTCCCAGGCTGTCTTTTTAAACATCTATCACTTGGTGTACCTGGTGGAAGAAGTATCATTTTAGTGAAGGTTATTCGTAGCATATATGGCGCACAAGTATGAGGGGCATATCTGCATTTTGTGGAAGATAATGCACCTCCAAAAGTAAGGAATATGTTGTCCAAATCCACTTGCACTAAAAACGATTTTACATTCATTTGCTAACTTAAATGTGCTTTGTGCTGCAGGTGCTGGATCTGGACGAAACGCTGGTGCATTGTTCGCTGCAGGAGCTTCCTGACGCCAGTTTCCACTTTCCCGTGCTCTTCCAGGACTGCAGATACACTGTAAGAGTTTTGATACCCTTGCTCCTTGTAACAACTACCCGTGTTATCAAAGTGGTACACTTAGAGACCAAGTTGAACCAAGTTGAGGTTAAGCTTTCTCTGGCACCCACCCTTGTGTAAGTATGATAAGTGGGTATAGTCACACCATGAAGTGTCGGCTGTATCTAATACATTGATATAAGTAGTCAGTTGCTCTCGCAGCTTAGATTTGTGGGGAATATGAAATTATCATTTGGGCAGCAGTTAGAGGATGGTCCTGGTTTCTATTATAGATTTGTTGAATAATTTCAAAAATTCCTAGATTAGATGGTGTAACCTGTTGGGTGTTTGGCAGGTGTTCGTTCGCACGCGGCCGCACTTCGCGGAGTTCCTGGCGCGCGTGTCCCGGCTCTACGAGGTGATCCTGTTCACGGCCAGCAAACGCGTGTACGCGGACCGACTTCTCAACCTGCTGGACCCGGCGCGCCGCTGGATCAAGTACCGGTACGCAACGCTCCGCCGCACTCACCAACACGCACACAGCCTCCAATCATTACACAAATTGACATTTAAAATGATCCATGTTCGTAATAATACAAATAATAGAGGAAAAGAACAAAATAAATTTGCCAGATCAGGGCGGAGCAGCTGTAGCACAGTCTACTACTGTCTTTGTCTTTGCATTTGTTTGTTGACGTGTACAATAGAGAGTACTGAATGAATATATAAATACAAACACTGTATAACCATTGCGCCGCAGGTTGTTCCGCGAGCACTGTCTTCTAGTGAACGGCAACTACGTGAAGGACCTGTCCATTCTGGGTCGCGACTTGCGGAAGACGGTCATCGTAGACAACAGCCCGCAGGTCAGTACCCAGCCCCAGCCCACGTCAAAAGCGTACAAGGGGAATGATCTTTGGGACGTTCGTTCGGCTGAGAAGATGATGAACCGCCCTCAAACGAGAGCGCGGCGACGTTCGCACCGCATTTTAACAGAGCAACACTGCAGCTTCATTTATGTCGAGAAAGTCACAAAAAAATCTTTAGTTGTTAATAAATTGAAAACTGTTATATTTCAATGTTAGTTCTCCTTTATACAATAAAATGATATTTGTTCGGCAGGCGTTTGGCTACCAGCTAGAAAATGGTATACCTATAGATAGCTGGTTCGTGGACCGCGGTGACAACGAGCTGCTTAAGCTGCTGCCTTTCCTGGAGCATCTCGCAACGGTAACGCAACCACCATACAGTTTGACCGAGGAGCTGGTTTTTATTCATTTGTTGACATGACATTGATACTTTGGCTCTCATGTGATGTGATGACATTGAGGCCAAAACTTTACAAAGCAATGCTTCGGAGGACGCACGGACTGATAACGATCCGGTAGATTTCATTTGTTGTTTGTTTATGTTTCTATTGATTACATTTATTGTATCTTGACCTTGCTAAATGCAATGGACCAACTGTTGCCAAACATTTCTTTATAAATTACTAATTGAGTAGGCGGTGCTCACATTGTGACTTTATTACTTGTTTTGCTGAATGCTGATAGCTGGCCTCATTGTAAACATCCACGTTATTTGGTGTTGGTACAGAAAGACGACGTGCGGCCCTACATCCGAGACAAGTACAAGCTGTTCAGCTACCTGCCCCCGGACTAGGCGGCCCTGCGCTGCAGGCGAGCCCCGAACCACACGCGCCTGCAGCTCAACCCGCAAGGGACTCGACCTCACCAGCTCACAAGCAGGTCGACACGTTTGGTGCAGAACGGTGCTGAAGGGAGGCGCTTCTACCGATGCGCGATGCCCGGAGACATAAATCGTTACGACGTAGTGTAAATTAAAAGAGAATTCATTTGGTTTTGTGATCACGAAACGAGATTCCACAAGTCACGTGCTGACGCGTTCTGTCCCTTCAGATACATTACATTTGAATTAAAGCCAGAGGAAGGCGCGCCCGCGACCGCGACTGCCACCGCGACCGCCACCGCGACCGCCTCCGTACGGAGACTTGAAATGCATCCGAGTAATTAATTATTTACGTTCAAAACGAACTTGCACGACCCTGGCTGACTGGCTCCGTCAGTTTTGATTACAACTAATCGAGCTAACAAAGGCCCCGATCCTCCAACGCAGGTCGTATTTTTGTTACTTTTGCTGCTCCGGCGCACCGACGCGCTTCCGCTCTCTGATACTCTGTGGGCAGCGCAAGCTCCTTCCTCGGCGTCTCGGCCTAATATCGTCACCGTCGCGGTGAACGATCAACGATGGACGGCGGTCGGTGCAGCACGTACGTACGTACTCCATGTACACAGCGGCACGCTACTCGTGACCGACCGTTTGGTATGTTCAGTATGTGTCGACGCAACGTGAAAAGTAAATCAATCGATAAAGTTATTTAGGAGTCACTAGTAATCAATGCAATCACCACTAAATCTCACTTTATATAACTTTTTAATTAATTTAACGTATTTTGTAAAACTTTAAAAGAAATTGTGTTGTCAGTGGCGCCAGCGCGCGCGCACCGCACCTGCACCGCACCTGCGTATTGGCCGCGCGGGGTGCGCGCGCCACTTGCGCCACGCCTACGGACCCGATCGGTGTCCGAGGTCTCGCCGCTTATTATCCTTTTCTCGTGTACATAGCGTTAAGGTAGCCGAGTCCGCTCCGGCCGTCGGCGCCGCAGCCGTCGTGCGCCACGCCTTGCTCTATTTCGCATCGCATTAATCAAACACAATAAATGGTTTCTCCACTCATTGAATACGAATAAGTTATTTTTAAAAATTCCTCTTAGATTAAAAAATATCAAATAGAGACTGAGACTGCATAACGATTTTAAGTTTGGAGTTAATTGGTATCGCTTTTGAAATATCAATTATTCAATTATAAAACAGTGATCCGTCACTGTGTCCCATGATAATTAGATTGTTTATAATAAGAAGGTGTATCTCACAGTGACCAGTTGGAGGAAACTTTTGAAGTTTAGTTAGAATCAGTCGACACACGACGATACTTCTGCGTTCTCAACACAGTCCAGCACAACGTATGTACGTACGTACGTACGTCTCCGCTCTCACAAAAGGTTGCTTCAACTGGTGGACGTGAACAGTTTTTCGAATAGGAAAGGGGCGTGGCTAAACCGAGTTAAAACAACAGATCCCTCATTTTAATATCGGCGCGAGTAAAACATACGCGGATAGTTCGGCTGCATATAAAACAGAACGTGCCGACGGCGGTTGGGAGCGGCGCACGGGCCGTCACGCGTTTTCACGGGACAAACACTGTCCGCGTGAAGTACGCTCCTGCACAAATGACAGCCAAACCGACAGCACGGTGAGGAAGCATTTCATTAAATGCAAAGTGACATTAATTCCCGTGTGGACGTCTTGACGGTGCGCCGTAGATATTTTCGTCTTTTGTAGATAAGTGAATTTTTAGCCGACGAAGGGGGGCAGCTAATGGGATAGTGGCGGGGGGTAGGGAGGGGGTGAAGTAGCGAACAAGCCGTTTGTAATTTAACCGTAGCGTAAGAAGTAATCGAATGTTTAATCTATTAAATCATTTAAACTGAACGCTCGTTTTATTTAAATCGCAATGGTGTGGTATGTGGGACCGGGTAATTCCCCGGATGCAGGAAGGTTTAGGGGAAGTCCTGCCTCAAAACTAAAGTAATATACGATCAGCGGTACATCCCCCCTACTCATAATGCGCCCTCCCCTCATGCTCATAATGTTCACGTTCAATGTTGAGTAAACAACGAAAATATTGGCTTTCCTTGTAAAATCTTGTACATTCCATACAAACGCTACTTTGGATTGGTTTCTTGTGCTTTGAGTTCATGGAATTGCTTTTTTTTAATTCTCTTCCAATACAATTAGTGTTCCCATTTTTGTGAAGTTTTAGTAACGCGTCAGAAATGCAGCAACAGCTCCACTGAAACCCGTTCAAATGTCAAAGTTTTCTTTGAGAAAAATATACCCACAGGCCAAAGCTTTGACCCGCAATCTTGTGTTTGAACATGAACTATTAACATATATATGTATACATTGACATCTCCATCATCCATTGGAACAAATTGAATGGTTCCGGTACTCGCACGACAGCGTTCTGGACTATCCCTGCGTTCAGAACAGACGATCTGGAATCCATCACTGCGAAGTATTCTCCGACACGCAGCGTGGTGCAGTTGCGGCGGGGGCGACAACTGCGCCCACTCGCAAATCATCCCCAATTCATTAATTTGTCGGTATGGGGATGGGGTGTGGCCTGGACCGTCATTCATTGCTCTTTGACCGGATATCGCATTATTGTTGTGTCTAATCTTACGTCGCGACCTGACCTACTCACAATCCTCCAGCGTTCTACTACTAAAGATCGGTTTGTGCTGTTCATGGTGTCTCTAAATCGTTGCAGCGCCAAGATGATGGTGCGAGAGCTTGTCTCGAACGCCTCGTTCGCGGCCGGCCCTCACTCTCGTCGCGATCACTGAGAGATAACAACGCAGCGCGCTTGACAAGCACTTACAAGCGGTCGGCCTCGCGCGGTGACGAGCGCACCTGCGTCACGGACAAAGCGAAGTTCTCTTTTCCATTCGCGTTCTGCAGCGCTCGCTTCTACAAAACTCGAAACATTAGTACATTAGTAACTATAACCGATATTTACATGTTATAATATATACGATACGGACCTCCCCCAAAGATCGGCACCACGACACGTCTCACGCTGCCCGCGTCCAGGCACTTTCCAGGACCTCGACTACGTCCGCCGAGCCGGACAATTACAATGATTCATTTACTCCGAAGATCCCTGGACGGCTCCGACACGAAAACTGATGGCAATGCAATCAAAGCGGCCGCCGGTCAATGGCGCGGCAGTAAAGATAACGGCGTTATGACGCTTTTGTTTGTAATCACAACGCTGTGGTTTGTGATGTACGGACGCGACGCACAACACAAAGAAAGCAATAAAAGTGTACTTCAAAACACCGTCGCCGCCCTGCCCCGACACGTATGCACGGCCCGACGCCCACGCCACCCCAACCAGCACCGCATGCGGACACGTTTCACCAAATTCAATGAAGACTTGCACGTTCAACCATCAACGTTCATATTTGTGGATAGGTTCGGTTTCTTTTGACGTCAACTTTTCATTGACCTTATGACCTTAAGAGGAGCGACGTGTCTTCGTAATAAACCATTCAGTTTACTCAATTTACGTTTCAACGAAACCTATCACGCAAGCAGGAGCGCCGATGTCAAAAAGCTTAAACTTGTCGTTTAATCAATCATATAGAAATATAGTGTTAAATTCTGTCACGAGACTTCGTTATCGTAGACAAATACTGTTTGTACGACGTACATTTTTTCACGCTATTCATGAAGCGATGTTCCCGAGAGGAGAGCTCATTTGGGACTCTAACTTGAAACATTCTTAGCATTCGTGGATCAGATCGCCACAGCATGCGTGCGTGCACGTGTGGGCAGCACGTTCTTGGAATACATCAAGGGGCCACGCCGCTAATGCGCTACACGCGCACTGAAACGCTTTCCGTGTCACGGCGCGCGGGCACTCGCGCACTCGCTTGTTAATTAATTAAATGACTTGTTGTAATTAGCACTTATCGGACGGCGACGTGCGTCACGCCGCGCTTGCGCACCGACAAACGGAGACCCTGGGGTTCTTGCAGTTCCACCTTTTGCCTCATATCTTCTTCCGTCCGCGATGCAAAGTAAAACTCTGGTTGCGCTGCTGATTGTAAAATAATATGCAATTCATAGCTAGTAGGTTATGTTCCTTCTTTTTGGTTTTAGGAGAGAAACCTTACGCATGTACAGATAGCCTGCCGCTGTGAGGGTTACATGGGGTTCCTCGCTCCTAAAACCGCATCACTGCTCGCCTTCGGTGCTGTTTGAGGGACGGTATCACGATCAGGAACCTTTCGTACAACTACTATTGACAAAAACTAGCGCCGCTCGGACAAACTAGTTAATTTTGTGAAGACACGTGTGAAATGTGGCGCAACATCACGTGGCATTGACATTAGCGGCAAGTGGTCGCGCGCGCCTGCGGAATAACCGAACATAATTCTACATCATACATAGGGCGACATCAAATCAACAAAATCAAAATATGACCTGAATAAATATTTTATTTAAAATTGTAAATATTAACAAAAATTGTAATTGATCGCGAACAATGTTTTTACAAATATTTGTATGCGCGCCGCGGCCTGCACGGGGCGCACTATCATTTGAGAAATAACTTAGGAGTAGGGCCCGCGCGCCCGTGACGTCAGCGTGAGGTTTGTGCAGCAGGGCGGCGCCCCCGACGGCCGCAGCGACTGTAGCGGACACTTGTAAAGGTTCGCACGCACATGGACAACCCGTTCGAACCTCGAATTGGTTTGTAGAAGTCCCCGCGGCGAGCGCGCGCCGCAAAGGAGCTGTAGTCACTTATCGCCGGCATTACAACACTTATCTCACGATAATTAAAACTAATCCGCTGGAAAAACTGTTCCTCGTGCGATATCGTGCGCGAAGCCGTAGCGCCCCGGCTTAAGGCCCAGTTTGGCCCGCGCCGCGCGCACTCTCTCGGTGCTCGTGGGAGTTGACTGCATATAAAGGTATCGGCGGCCGCCCACTGCGACGCAGTCCACCGCGCTCTCACAGCAAACAGTGATCACCTTCCTAAGAAGGAAAAAAGTGTAGTAACGGCCGCGACAAGTGCAACCAGAGGACACAGTGCCATACGACGCGATGCTCGGTGCGTATGCGTATGCCTGGCATCATTTCTTTTTGGGAGCGACGAACCTTTTCTTGACAGAGTGCACATGTGTTTTCTTTGACCCCACTGTTTGGCCTGTGGTTGGACAGCCCGGCTGTGCCACCGCCTCACCGTGTCGCGGTTTAGCACGGTTTACAATAGTGCTCAAATAAAAGATTGTTCATAAAGAACCGTTTCTGAACTAGGCACTAATGCAATTCATATAGAACAATGTCGCTATCGGAGTAGTAGTAATAAAGTTCATTTGGCGGTAGCAATTTTCATAAATACAAATAATTTTTGGGGCTTTGTGTGTCGACTCCATTCCTGTGTTGGATTTAACTGTTGATTATTTATTTAATAGCGAGTTATCGTTTCCGGCCCGGCTTAGCACATCCACGTCGGCCGGATAACTGCCCTGATATGAAGTTTTGTTATTGGTTATCATGTATTATCTACATTCATCTGCTTACATTTCACAAAAACAAAGAAAATACACTCAAGTGATGTCATAACACTTGCTCCAAAATTATGACGATTATATAAAATTAATATCATCCTGGACATGGAGGACATGGTCAGCTTAGAGAGGAAAGAAGGCAAACAGCTTGATGACCTCCATTTTTATAGCTTTCAATGAAAACAAAGTTCTCGCCGGTAGTGATAATAAGAAATGGTGGTGCTTTGTATATGCACTGCAGTTGCATTTTGTTGTTTAGTTAGTAGTAGTTAGTAGACAAGGCTCCTCTGACCCCACTCTGCTACAACTTCCCCATCCCAAATTATACAGTATAGTGCACATGTGACGCCCGACCCGCACTTTGCTCTCAATACAAACTCTAATCACTGTAGCTTGCCCAAAGAAATCACGAGATAGCAAGTTTGATTCTCATTCAGGCAATGCTGTATGCTCTGAATGCTGCAGTGATGTGTCTCACAATATCTTCACATCTATGCACTCCCCACCCTCCAGGTCCAAGTCCTTGGCTGTTAGAGACCCTGGAAAGAGATTGCAATAATTTGATTAGTAATTATGTTGATTCACTAAGAGATCACAAGTAATTCAAAAGCCACAATATTACTAATACATTTATTTGTCTTAAGAATCAATGTAAACTTAACCCATACCAGACTTCACTGCACACAGACTCACACCTAAGTAGTTTGGTAAACTCCTAAAGAGGCATAAGTATTCTTGTACAAGTAACAGTGACATGTGCATTATATACATTAGTACAACAATTGATTTCACTTTAGCAGCACCAGCAGACATGACAGACAGTAATGTAAGGTGCAGTCGTTTGTAATACAAACTGTGCTCAGTAGTCCCTACAATTATTAATACAAGGCTTAGACACAACAATGAATAGCTTAGCTCTTCTATTTTTGATGATTGAAATATATGTCATACCTGATACATGGTCCCCATCAAATTCAAACTTAAGTCTGTTCAGTGGCCGCTCCAGGTGCTCAGCACATTTGATCATGACTGATGACAGTTTCTCATCGGCTCCCAGTGCTAACTCTAACGGCTTCTTCAAGTGGGGGCTCTGAAATTTAATGAGTATTTGATGTGCACTGCTCAAACTCCCCACACTTATATCCTTGGGTTTATTTTTCACCAATCTAGTGACCTCCTGGCTGACCACACCCCCCTCTATAAATTTTGCAATGTTATAGTGGATGGAATCCGGGGTGTCGTCCACATTCAGTATTTTATCATTGTACATGAACAACAGTTTGTCTTCGCTAACATTCTCCTTATGGGCAAAGTGGAGGAACATTGTTTTTAGTTTTTGGTGCTTCCGGATGGGCAAGCGGTAGCATTCGCTGCTGCGCCAGCACACCTTCACCGACAGCTCCTCGTTCTCTTCTGACATGTCACAGTCTTCGATTAAAAGCACGCCGTCGCTGCTTTCAGGGCTGCCGAACAGCGTCTGTGCCTCTGACTGATCCGGGTATTCGTCCGTGTTGCCCACGCTGTAAGTCGGCACGTTGCTGGTCGCCGCGCGAGGCCCCGCCTTGTCTCTCTTTGGCCTTCTGCCACTACCCGCAGTGGTTGTTTTGTCAATGTTAATAAGATCGCTAATGGAATTTCCCTCGCCGCATCTGCCTCTACCGCGCCTGGCGTTTCTTTTGCCCAGCGTGGTAGAGCGGGTCTTACGCCTACAAGAAGCCAACAGCTTCTCCAATTTCTCATCGTCTTCACATTCGTCTGAATATGGGGTGACTAGATGGGCTGCTACATCGTCGACAACAACGGTCTGTTCGTGACAATTAGTCGTAGCATTGTTTACATTCGTTTTTAATTTGCCGGATGAATTCAAAAGGTTGCAGCACTCGATCTTGTCATCCTTATATTTATTCCTCAGAAGCTTCAGTTTGGTTGCTACGTTACTGTAGCAATCATCTTCGGAGTCGGAAGAAGAAGGCATCACGTCGTGTGCACAATAAATACTTTTGAACCTGCCGTCAGTCGTGTTTGACACTGACATTTAACTATTGCCAGCCATTACATTATGTACAATATTTGTGTCTATGCACTGATCATATCTGCTTTATGTGCATCAAGCTGCTGCTTAAAACATAAACGGTTCAAAGTTTGATAAAATAAATTATAATAATAATTAAAAATAGCATGCCATTATTGGCATAGAAGAAATAGATATGCGGCATGCATTGCACACAACAAGGTGATAATTTAGAGTAATATCACGTTTTGGTTAGAAAGGAGACTGTGTTTTATTCATAACTTTATGAGGCAAGATTTTATTTGATCGAGGCGACAATATTTGTGTGCCACGCTCATTGTCGGTTAGATGCTTTCACACAAAAACTTAATTTTAAGCCCTGCAGTCGTCATTATGCCCTTGATAATCAAATAAGTGCGGACATGTTGCTTTTATTATTAAAATAGTATATCTGTTCGTGCCGGCAGCGGAGTGATGTCGCGGCATTCTGTTCCAAAGCAATCTGATATCTGTTTATATCTATCGCGATAGTTCACGATTACAAGTGTTTTTGCGGCGCAATCGCTTCTACGATCTTTAAAAGCGATTACATGCGTCTTGCAAGCCAATCTAATCAAGCGATTACAAATATTTAAATGCGTATTTTATGCGCTATTTGCACTGATTTATTAATCAATATATCAAAAATTATTATAAATCAGCTCCACTAGTTAACAAGATCAAAAACATTCCCCGCGTGGTTCGAAAGCGGTGCGTAGTTAAAGTTGGTAGTAAGTCACACGTTGTTCCGGTGGACCGGGCCGTACCCCATGGCATCTCGTTTTATATCTCGCACAAACTAAAATCTACGACCCAACGATGAACGATGACTTGATATTGCCTCAAACTGTCGTCAGCGACAGATCAACGAGGGTACACTGACTACCGTGTAATAGCAGCGAGATATTTTGAGAATTGAAAATCACGGGAGCTTGATATCTTGCCAATAGTTCGTACAAAGCGGAAGAGCTGTACCCGCCGAGCAAAAACAATAACGAAACAACAAGATGCTAATAACACAGAGGCCAATAAGGTCTTCATTAGCATTTTTAATCTTTCTTTTTTTTATTAGCTGTTTGTTCGTTGTTTTGAAGAAGGTTAAAGACAAGACAATGGAATTCGAGAATGTTACGGTTTTTTCATAGACTTTGACAAACACACCAATTAATGTGAGTTTAACAAAAAAGACTTACGTATGGTGCGTTGGCAAGTTATTATACAATTCTTTAGGGAAATTCAGAAAAATATTGGAAATATTTAAAAGCAAAAAAAAACTTTTGGTAAAAATTAGATTTAAGAATTAGAGACTAAAAAGATAGAACAACCTGCAAAGGAAGGCAGGCGTCGTCACGATATTGAACTCAAACGCCGCTGCTTAACGAGGGCAGCCGACAAACCCAAGAAAACCTCTTACGCGGCATGGCTTCGTGGACACCACAATGCCGACTAAATCTCATTTAAATTCGCGGGACTATTTTTTTGTTCCCGTATATAATATTATAAACATTTTGGCTAGAGGCGTTGCGAACTCAAATGTGTTTTGGACATTAGATCCAAGTCATGGAACTCAATACGGAGACTATAACAATAATCACGAAGTAAAAAAGAGTTGTTACGTGATACGTTGTTTCATAGAAACCCGGGCACGCAGCTCTGTTTTTGCGTTGTTTGTGTTGTTCGCACCAGTGTCTTGTGCGGCCGAAAGTTATCATTGACTGTAATAAGTCCGCGCGCGTGCGTTTCTTTTTGTGAGCCGCGATTTCATCCGTTTTTTTTAGAATCTTATTTTTCGTCGAACCCGGGCTGCGCAAGCGGTAGGCAACATTCTTTCATCCGGCACCGCGCGTGGTCGGCGCGTGCGTCCACTAGCGACCTCCCCTCTAGTTGAGTACTAAACCGGGATGCCCTCGAGCTCTTACCTTAAAAGAGGTATATTAAAAAGGCGCTCGTTGCCCCTTCAGGTGGGAGTAGATAGGAGCACAATTTCCCCATGTGATAGTGATCTTGAGCTGGTGGTTCGTGTTCGTTCGGTCCGCCGTTCCCTCCCACCCGCACCCAACTTTCGATCTTTTGTATTGTATTAGGAGCGCGTTATATCCGCGTGCTCGCGTCTGCTGCGTGCACGAGCGGCCGATGCCCTCGTCACCGTTGAGTGCGCCCGCGCTATGCATCCGACGACGTCGTGCCGCATCGTGCTGCATCGTGCTGCATCGTCCCCGTTCCGTGGCTGTTCGCTTAGTTTGCCTCCGATAGTAACATATACGTCTCAACGCAGTCTTTGTGACAACGTGTGTCAATTCCGTTGTGTCAGTTAACGAAAAACAGTACACGCGTTGTGTGCGTTACGTGTTGTCGGCGTCACTGCGCCGTCAGATTATCTGTTTGATTTGAGCGGTTGCACTTGATCTTGATTTTGAATTCTATCACTTCCTCACGTCGACCGGCGAGCCGCGGCCAGCCCGCTCCGTTGCGTTGCGCGTTCCGTACAGAGCATCGCATCGTGTATTTTATTGTAGCTTCTGTGACCAACTCGCAAATCACTTGAGTCCGCAGGAGTCCGCTCGTCTCAACTGACGTCACAATTAACCAAAGCGAACCGACGCAATGATTGCACTTTATAATTTCGTTAGTCTTTGAACGGCATTAAATAAGTAAATCAACACATCGCGCGCCCCTTCAGTCCTCGCCGGCAACGGATGGTTCTGCGTCAAAGAGATCTTTGTAGTTGATTTAGTTGTTAAAATACCTTCGCATATCAAGACGGGGACGAAGTCTGCTCTTGTCAAATTTGTACCGACTACAACCCTTTTAACAGTCCTCTCAACTATCTGCGACGGACATGAATTCTGGTTCCGCTGCCAAACACAATTCGGCCGCTGCGTCCGCGATGCAAACCATCACAGTAGAGGCAGCACTACTTTACAGCGACACTCTGTACCCCCCGGGTCTCCGCCTCCGCCAAGAAGCAGTGCCAATCGAATCCACCCCCACTCCGCAGCACACCTGCGTGACCACTCCTCTGAAGTGGGCTCGTTCACTCAGAGCCACCTCGGGCAGTCTTTCACTACAGGTTGACTATGCTAATTATACCGTTAGGTGACTAGGTCACGGCTACTGTGCCCCGTTGCCACGAAATAACAGCAACCAGTTAGAGGAGGAATCGAAAAGATTTTCTGAAAGTGTTTTCGGTTAGCCGGCTCCGGAGCGAGAGATATATCTGCTACAGCGCCCGTAGCCAATTACTAGCACTGCAATTTTTGACACAAAGGCATCCTACACGGTACTGTCGGTTGTCCACAGGAATACCTGTGGCCTGCTTCCTTCTGCTAGGCTGTGCCCTGGCAGAAACATCCAACTCCACGGCAGCACCCGCTGCAAAGCATGTCGACGTAACCACGACCACGGCGAAACCTGCCGACGTAACCACAACCACGGCGAAACCTGCCGACGTAACCACAACCACGGCGAAGGTCGCCGACGTAACCACAACCACGGCGAAACCCGCCGACGTAACCACAACCACAGCGAGGCCCGCCAACAAAACTACAACGACGACAAAGCCTGCCAACGTAACCACGAGTACTAAATCTATCACCACAACGACCACCACGAAAACTTCTTCAAATGGGAGCGTTAACGGAATAGAGGTTTACAAGCCATTCGAAGGCATCGACCCCAATTCGCTGTCCTGCGATCCTCACGGACAGGTTAGAGTTTTCGTTTTTAATCAAACAATTGCTATTTACTAATCAGCCGAAACTTAGGATTACCCGAACTAACACGGATGCTGCGGTCCGTATATATATATATATATAT